>JAJMRT010000152.1:25702-42680 GCA_030558065.1 Geotrichum phurueaensis
AAAAAAAAAAAAAAAAAAAAAAAAAAAAAAAAAAAGGCATTCCTACCACCACCACCGTCATGTTCAAAAAACGAAAGTTCAACACCTCTCAGAAGCCCGTGCGTCTAGCAGAACGGAAAGAAACCTCATCAAAAGAGCTCCTTGACACTGATAACACGTCACCTGTAGTTTTTAAGAAGCAAAAGACGCGAGATCAGGTCGACAGTACGCAGAAAAAAAAACACGAATCAAACAATATTACTGAATCATTGCCACCGAAAGACGCGGAAAACACAGAAAATAGCAAAGAAAGCGACTATAGCTATGCGGATCCCACAGAAAATGAGGCTGAAAAAAGCAGCTTGGGCGTGTTCAATGGTAAAATGAATGTTGCCAAGTTTATTAACGTGCCTAAGGACGGCGCGACTAAAGGCAAGTTCGGCCCACTCAAAGCCTCTGCGCACATTCGTAGCACTACAATGACAGATTATGCCCCCGACGTGTGCAAGGACTACAAGCAGTCGGGTTTCTGTGGGTTTGGCGACACGTGCAAGTTCTTGCACATCCGCGAGGACTACGCGGCGGGATGGAAGCTCGACCGCGAGTGGGAGCTCAAGCAGGAAAAGAAACCCGACCCCGAGACGGCACCGGCAGACGACACATATGTCGTGCCGAGAGTATGCCCAATCTGCTCACATCCGTATAAGTTCCCTGTAGTCACGTCTTGTGGGCACTTTTTTTGTGAGCGCTGCTTCCTGGCAGAGTTTAAGAAAAAGCCGGCTTGCGTTGTATGCGGCGAAAAGGTCGCAAGCACGGTGAAACCGGCGCAAAAGCAACTGGATGAGCGCCTGCGTACGCAAGAATTGACAGGTAGTACTGGCTCGTGAATAGTCTTGTGGTGAGTGCCGGGGCGGGCATGTTGATGGAAGGTCTTTTTATTTCATATATTTATTTCACGTATTTTTGCAAAATTAAAAATATAACAGTATATCCACCCATAATATATATTCCCGACTTAGAGAGATTCTGTACATGTTTGAAGTACCCTTCCGGTATTCTTCTCTTTTCCTTTTTTTTCCTTGAATATTTCTATATTGCAGCTCCTCAACGAGACTTTTCCTCTTATTTTCCTGTCTTCATTGTGTTTTTAGGTCTTCAAATCTCCCTACGCCCTTTTATTTCTTTTTTCAGCACTTTTGGCCCTGTAGAAACTTTCCTATAACCGCTTCTTCCATATTCTCTCATGCCTGTCAAAGGCCGAAGCTCTGTCACCCGCCTCCGCCCGGAGTATCCGACCAGACGCGTGCTGCGCTGCGACTCGAAATATACAATCGCAGAGAATCTAAATAATTTCTTCTACTCCGCGCCTATCCCACACTTTAGCGATCAGTTACTAGAAGCTTATGTCAGGGCCGTGTCGCCACACTTTGACTCCGACGCAGACCCTCAATTGCCGCTAAAGTCCACAGTTGCGAGAAAATTCCATAAAAGTCACACGTTTGCCTCCGCCAGGTCGGGCCGGGCCTCCAATCCCAGATCTATTACTAAGTCCAAGCCTGGCCGCCACCGTGCGCTACGCCTCAATGGAAAAAGCGCCTGGACGAATCTGAACAAAAGTACGTACTGAGAAATTGGAGAATTTGAGTGGATTTCAGTAAGAGCCCCCTTGTGACTAACCACTATGAAACCCTTTAAATAGATATCTACTCTAGCTTTCCGCTGCCCGCCCAGCCAACGCGCTCACGGTGTAACTGCACCGACAATTGTCAAGAAAACTGCCCGAACAAGTAAGTCTAGGTTGTTGGCACAACTCAAGTTGTTTTTACTCATGTTTCACATGTTTCACACTCAAAAACTAACTGACTTGCCTTTTTTTCACTTTTATTCAGAGAATCCTTTCACGAATGCAGCCCGGAAAACTGCGCCCTCACAGCCGCAGGCGCTGCCTGTGGGAACCATCCTTTTGCAGAGTACATACCTTGCTTAGACGACTTTCAGATCAAAGATACTGACCACCAGGGTCTTGGTCTTTTTTCCACCCGCTCTTATAGTCCCGACGAACTTATAATTGAGTACTGCGGTGAGATCAAACCAGGTGATCCCGCCGGGGTAAGCGCTTCGAGATCGGGATTCACCCTCAATTTTGTTGACGGGTACAAGGTCGACGTTTCGACCCACGCGTCCGCTGCTCGCTTTATTAATCACTCATGCCTTCCAAATGCTCAGCTGCAACTGTGGCATATTAATGGCGCGCCGCGCTTGGGCGTATTTGCCTCCAAATATATTACGTCTGATCAACAGATCACTTGTGATTACAACGCAGGAGGATTCTTCAATTATGGCGCTCGTCGTGAGCTACCTTGCTACTGCGGTAGCTTCAACTGTGTTGGTTACATTGACACGGGCGTTGAATCGCGGCCTATTTTGACCCGTAAGCGCATTATTGTTGACGATGAAGACGATAGCGAAAAGTCTGTCATCACTCTATCGCATAAATCGTCGCTAGTGGTTAAACTTAAATACCGACAGCCATTCACAACGCCAAAACAAATTAGCGCCAAGGTGTCTGAACCAGAGTCTAAAAGCCTTTCAAATTTGGATGAAAGCTTGAACGAAAATGGTAAAACCAGCAGCTCATGGGTAGCTGACGATGAGACAGCAGCTGATGACAGCGCTGAGTTCACAAAGGCGGAAAAGCCAGGCTCTATCACGATTGCGAACGGGGACATGGCAACAAGTTCTGGGGGCCTTGTCGACGATGATAGCGAAGATAGTGTTGAGATCAAAAAAGTTGTTAGAAGATTAACAAGCAAGAAGCGCAAAATTCAGCTGACTGCAGTAAATAAAAGCGATGTTGAAGAGCACCTCAAGATCCCACAGGTATCACCGTTGACATTTTCCCAGCCGCAGCTCTTTGATGCAAAGTCCTCTGTCGTAAAACCGCATCAGGTGCCTCTTTCCGCGTGTACATCGGACGACTCCTTGCATCAGATGAAGCAGCAAGACTCTTCATCCTGCTCTGACAACTCACATAATGTTGTTAGCAGCATTTCTTTACCCCTCTCTCAAAACACCAGTTTTATTATGCCAACTTCTCGCAGAGGCAGTCAAGTATCGTTATCTCTACAGTCTATTCTCAACAAAACTCCACCGCCAACCACTGCTTCCGTTGCTAGACCCGAAAGCTCTGCGAGCCATATACCTCTTGGGCTTGGCTTGCACCATCCTCCGCATCGCGTTGGTCAGGGAATGGACTTGTCGCCGCGCGGCATGTCTATAAACAGCATTCTCGCGGGATATAGCGAAGAAAATGATGAGGTCGTAATGTATCTATCTAGGCCTCTTATTTCTGAGCTCACACCTAAACATGAAAAAGAGTCATACAAGTTTCCCAGGCTAGAAGACAATAACACCATACCGCCGCCAAATCTTTCATTCTACCATCGCGGGAGTAGTTTTTTTGACCCAGTTAACGGTGGCACACCTCATCTACCGCATTTTAGTAGCCCGAATTGCAGCATTGCTTCTAACACAGTTGACAATTTTCCTAAAATTGGTAACAGCAGTCGGAACAACAATACCAATACCGAGACTGTAGAAGCATCAGCAGTATCACCCAAGCTTGAACTAACAAAGGCTACCCCGCGGCCCTTTTCCTCTGTGAGCTATACTCATCTGCCTGCTACTTATAATGGCAGCGAAAAGCGCCTCACCGCCGCCGACCCTAAAGCCAAAAATCTTGGAAACAGTACTAGCGTTACTACTGGCGATGATGCTGATGCTGGCGCCACGAATACACACCTTTCCGACGCCTCGGCGGGGCCATCGCGTCCGGCCAGCGACCCATCGACTGGCTGGGAAAAGCTTTCGATCAGTAATTTATTAACATAATTTATGTACAACAAAAAAAATGAAGAAGAAAGAAAAAAACATCTATATAAATGTATTACATGTATAGGAAAGGAAAAAAAAAACTGGTTTATTGTATATATATATATATATATATATATATATTAGAAAAAAATCATAAAATCGTACTAAACCTTAGAGCTAGGTCGCGAGAATACGGCGCAGAAAAATAATAGTTCGCAAAAAGATTCCTGTATCACCCCTTCTTCCTCTTAGCCAAGCCCAAAGCCAGTTGCGTTTTCAAGTGCAAGACGCAGTTTGGTTTCCATTTGGGCCAGGGACTGATATTCGGGCAGTAGCAAGCGTGAGGTACACACGGAGGCCGTGGGGATAAGGTTTTCCGCCTCGGGGCCCTCGCCAAGTTTACTAATAATAAAATCAAAAGTGCGCAGGTCGCCCACAGGCAAACGGTCGGTACCAGTGACAAACATGACCAGTCGCTTGATCTCATCGAGCCCAAAGCGAGTTTCCAATAGCTGCCAAAACATGCGCACGATGGGTGAGTCCCGGTCGTAAACATCATAAGTCGTCAGCCCACGCAAAACCCTGACAAATTGGCCCTTGAGTGGGCGGCCCTCAATTAAATGCTTGAGCTCCAGTGGTCGAAATGCATGAAGCGTGCGAAAGGGAAGAAAGAAATTAAGAGAAGTGCAAAAATTGACAAATTTTTCGTTGGTAAGGCATAGGCGTGTGATTATGTATTCGTCAATATAAGTGTTAACATTTTCAATCGTCACAGCGTTGTTGGGGTATTTACCAAATGAGGGAAGTTTAATAGTGTAGTCATTTTTGATGGCTGGCGAATAAAAGGTGCATACAAACTGGAGGTCCACAACTTCAAAGTCTTTGCGCGAAAGTCGCTTGAGATTGCGCAAAGACCGGGCCGTCGTTGGAAAGGCCTGCGCAAAGTCCTCTAGGGTGATGTTCAGCATCAATAAATTATCAATGGAAAACTTACCAAAGCGGGTGCCAAGAACTATCAACTTGTAAAATACTGGCGGGAGGTCCACGGGCAAAGTGCATCCATTGTGAATGGCCAGCCCAAAGATAACGCCAATATATTTCCACGCATGCGAAGGAAACTGATCGTTGATCCATGGCACATTAGATTCCTCGTCATATTCTATGAGTGAGAACTCTGGAGTCATAAATTCGCGTCCAACCTGATCAAAGAACTCAACCTGCACGCCGCCAACGTCAACGCCAATCTCACCGCCGTCAAATTCAATTTTAAGGGGCATTAATAGCATTTCCCAATTGTGAATCTTGGACAATATGCTCATAGTCTTGGCTGTCATGTCGAGGCGAGGCAACCGCAAAAGAAACGTGTGGTACATGTTGGGTGTTTTGCGCCGGCTGGTGAATGTGAACACCCTATCTTCTTCAACCTCGGCCATATTGGCGATCGCACACGTTGTATGCGCAACAAGATCGACCTGCTTTGCTGCAGCCTCCATGCGCCGGAAGCAGAGGTACCGCACCATAGTGGCACGGTCTTCAAACGAGATAAGTGTAGGGAAGCTGAAGAAGACCTGGAGCGGGGTGGACCTCGGTCGAAAGTTGGGTTTGACGACCGCCCAGTTGGGCGTGAAGACGTCAAGGGCGCTTGGTGGCAGCTTATAGCGAGGAAGCATCTCGAATTCGTAGTATTTGTAGTCTGTGATCTTTGTCCGCGGATTCCAAAGAATATGTCTTATACGGTCGAGAAATGAGCGAGGTGCGGACTTACTGTTGGGTGCCCATGATTGCAGTGTCTTGATCGCCAGCACGCGTGGGTACAGTGTGTCTTCTGACAGAGGATCTGATTTAAGCTGAATGTTTAGAAACCGCCAAACGGTCATATCAGTCGTTTCCACAATTCGGAATAAGAATTCTTGAAAAGTCCTAGGGTTTGTGACAGCGCTGCGGCCACATTCAATGCTGGTGATGAAGCCATTGAGTAAGTTTACAAGGTAGCGCACAAAGAACACATTACGGTCGTGCAACAGCGCGGGTTTGATCATAGAAAACCGCGCCTCAAGCTCGGGCAATGTCGTTTGCAATTTATCAGGAATCATTTTGGAGAGTGTGCTGCCCTTCTTCCAGAACGCCGCGATCGGGCGCGCGGGCGGTGAGTCTTGAGTGAGTACCGGCGAGCGTAGCGGATCGCACTCGCTCACCAGCTGAGCAGCCGCAGCTGGCAGCTCATTGTTAAGCTCATAACCCCGGCAGAGCTGAGTCTTCCCGCGCAACGATGCAAGCTGCATTGCCAGGCTGACCACGGCCTGCTTGCGAAGGTTCTTGTTGCCAAAGGCAGTCTGGAACTTAGATGACTTGCAGTAGGTGCGGGTGCAAGCTGCGTCGCCGCAGCCAACAAGAATCTGATACAAGTAACGCGCAATTAAACGCGCGGTGCGGGTGTATGACTTGGAAACCAATTGGGGGTCCGGAGACTCGGTCATCATAGTGGGGTTCCGGGTGGCTCCGATGCTGGTCGGGTTTTAATGTCCCCGCCGCTGCTGCTGCCATTACACCGTCTTTTTTGGGGGATTCAGAGATGTTAGGGTATATATGAGTATATATGGGTCCGTATGTATATTCAGGACTGGTTGAAAAATTTCGAAGTCTTTTTCTCCCTCTGCTGCCCCAACCAATGAACTTGTTTTCAGATCAGCGCACAAGCACACAAACACACCCCGGCAATCGTCGACCTCCTCCTCCCCAGCACCGCACCCGATCATGACGAGACTTGTCATTAGAAGCACCAAGCAGATTGCACGGGGCCGCCCTCCCGCTGCGTTTATTCCCGCTAAAAGACTCACTGACGGCAAGCCTACTGCATCCACGCTGACAAAGTCCGGCACTACCGCGGCAGCGCCAAAGAGAACCATTAAGCGCACGCGGGACGCTGCGCCCTTGGCCAACTCTCACAAGGTTGTTTTTGCCTCAAAAGTCGTCGACCACTACACCAAAGCTCTTGCTGAGGACAAGCCTCATTTCCGCGTCGGTGAGAAGCAGATCTACTTCCCCACGGCCAAGGTTGTGCTGCTGAGACCTAACGCCAAGCACACGCCATTCCAGGCCAAGTTTGTGGTTCCTCGTTACTTCAACAAGTTGGATCTGCGTGACTATCTCTACCATGTTTATGGCCTGCGGGCCCTGAACGTGACCACGCAGTTGCTGTGGGCGCGTTGGAAGCGCGAAACGCCCCGATCGCCGCGTCACCGCGATACCCAGATTAAGAAGATGACCATTGAGATGGAAGAGCCTTTTGTTTGGCCCGCAGAGCCGGAGCGTGACGAAATCAATCGCTCTCTTAACCTTGACCTGCACCTCGAGATGGACAAGTTTGCTGAGGATGTTAGACGTCTGGGTTCCGATCAATTCAAGCCGCCGACCGCCTTTGGTGGTCTTGTCGGTCCTTTCCCGCCCGCGCCGCAGCCCTTCATTCCTAAGCACATCAAGCGCGGCTTGGAGGAGACCAAGAGCGCCGATGAGCTTGCCGATAAGCGCCAGTACGAGGAGGAGCTTGTCAAGAAGTTTCTCAAGCTCTAAGAGTGTCCGCATTTCCACGCACTTATAAGCGCACACGCCAAACGAAGAGGGGTTGTTGTATGTACATAGTTTTTTTTTTTGTGTCTGTTTTTTTTGTATAATAGTTTTGAAAATTCCAAAAATAAAAAAAGATCATTAGATTTGTTTGTTTTTTATATGGGGGAATAATGCCTAAATATTAAGTGAAAGGGTTACAAGATGCCAATTGGTGGGAAATGGTAGGTACCGCTAGCTGTACGTAAAGACACGGGACTTTGCGCACACGTTATTACATGAATTTAAACGTGCGTGAGCCCTGAGCACCGCCATTGTTAGGCTCTTTCTTGCGCATTGAGCCCTGGACACCGCCACGGCCGCGAAAGCGCGGGCGCTGCAAATGCTGCTGTTGCTCGTGTAGGTTGGCTCCCGCAATGTTCGCAATGACTTGTCCACCTGTGGCCGTCAACAACGTTGTTCCTTTCTTTTGAATTGGGATCTGCGGCAAGACGGATCCCGTAGGCAGTTGCGACGTGGCGCCAGCCGGCGTTGTCGAGCTGGTGCTGATTGAGTTCATACTACGGCTAGCCGACGATGATGGGTTAGTGCTCGGAGTTACTTCGGCGTCAAAACCAAGAAGGGTTTTCTGCAGTTGTGGCTGTGGCGTCGTGGAAGTCGGAGAATGAAAGCTGCCGTTTGCCTCGTTGCGACGTTCATTTTCGGCCGCATATCTAGTAAACGTTTCGTTTAGCAAGTTGTATTTATCAGATAGATCCTTAAACGAGCCTAATAGCTCATTGTACCGCGTCTCATCTTTGAGCTTGTACGATATGTAGTCCTCCAGTAGCTTGTTGGACGGAGCTTTTGGCTTCTCCTGATAGTCGCGAATCGCAGCCTGCAAGTTGTTAATGTGACGCCGTAATTTAAGCTCGACCTCGCGCCGGCTGTACACGGCAAAGTCACGAGCCTGTGTCAGTTCCTTAATCTTGGCCATGACATTTGTTACCTGGTCGGCATGCTCCGTCATAAAGTTCTCTGCGGGCAATTCAAGCGACTTAATCTCCTCTTCTTTCCTTGCCAAGGTTTGCTTGAGCTCATCGACGAGTACCGACTTTTCTGTAAGCTCAGTGACATGAAACTCGAGATTGGTTATGCGTTTTTCTTTATCGATAACGCTTTGAAATAGCTCGTCACGCTCCTTGCGCAGTTTTTCTACATCTAGCTCTAATTTGGCGTGTTTCCGTGAAAGTTCTTGCTGAGACGTGCGCATGTCACGGTTTTTCTGAAGTAGGGACGACTCATAGCTTTGGCGATCGCTCTGTTTTGTTTTCAGTTGCTTTTGAGCTTGACTTGACGACTTTTCCAAAGCCTGGACCTTTTTTCGTAGTTGCTGGTTCAGCAAAATCAAATCGCCAATGCTGTCATTGTAAAGAGAATCTTTCGTGCGCTGTTTCTGTAGTTTGAGGTATTGGTATTGGCTGTATCTTTCTAAAAATCTAATAAAATCAAGTTCATTTTTAATGAGAAAAAGCTCACGTTGGTAAAATAAAATATTGGGATCGTTGCTGCCAATGAGTTGTTGGTTCTGAATGCGTTCCTTGATAGTACGCTCCTGACTTTTCTCTATTGTCTCCTGGGCCGGTGAGAGCGCCAGTGGTTCAGGCTCGGTGTCCGAACGGGTTGTGTTATTGGCAGACGGGCTGTTGACAGTAATCGGCGAGACTGAGCTTAAGGGCTCCACCTGTGGTACCATCAGCGGGCTTGTAGTGAGGTTGACTGAATAATCAAGCGAAGGTTTGGCTAACGACGGACTTAAAGTCGATGACCGTTTGCGCAAGGGTGTGTCGTAGTCATCCCCAGACTGTCGTCGATTATTAAGCGCAAAATGTTCCTCCAGGAGCGCATCTACAGACTTAATTAAGGGCGAGCTAGTAGCTTGCTGATGGCCAAGACCTCGGAAAGGACCTAGTACTGAATCAGTACCATTTGTAGTACTTAACGGCGACAATGGAGTCTCCTCTTTCCTCTGTCGTTCGTATAGCCCCCGGGCGGTAGCTGTGTTCAAAATATTCCCATTTTCAACATCTTCTGTGTCGTTAAGTCCCGCATTTAGCGGGAAAATGTCGTCGCGCACACGCAGCGACAAACAGTGCACAATAATATCATCAACAGAATCCAGCCGACTACGCCGAATTTCTGACGCCTCCTGTTCTTTTTTGTACTCGGCCATGAACGGGTTCAGAGCATATGACGGAAAGATTGCTTTTAGAGCGCGCTTGATCTGGAAGCTATCCCAGTTTTCCGGTAGTGGGTCAGTATAGTTAGCCGCAGTGAGATAACCCCGGGGGTTGTTCGAAAACTCAAGCATGTTGAAGGGAAATAGACCATACAGCACGCAGAAAAGTGGCGAGATATCAGGCCTCCTCAGTTCAGGCAATCCAAAAGCTTGATTAAGAGGGGACCAAGAAGTTTCAGTACTGTGGTTCTCTTGTTGCTCTGATGGCGTATCTTTATCTTTGAGCGCCGTTTCGACAGCACTGACAGAACTATGTGGTGAGCATGCGGCGCAGCCGAGGAGAACAAGTAAACCGGGAATATTGAGCTCAAAGTCCTCGACCTTGTACATATACGGCAGAAGCATAGATAGGGCGTTGATGCAGATCTGTATTGTTGTTGACGACTGGTCGTGCCGCAGACAGTTGAACAGAATTTCTGGAAAGTCTGTCTTAGTGATAACAGACAGGTTAGGATACATCTCGAGCACATCACCAACCACGCTACTACTGTCGCTGCAGCGGCGATGGTCTGTCGATGATACCAGCTGCGAAGCAAGCATAAGCACTTTTAACCGATTCTCAGGTTTGGCAGCCTTTTTAGCTAGGTATTTAAAAAACTCGAGGGGATGCTGTTGGCCATACTTGATGAGAAGGTCCTTGGCGTTCTGAATAATAAAACGTTTGCGCTCGGCAAGAGCCAGGCCAGACTCGGTGCGCACAAACTCAAAATATTTAGAGAGAGAGCCCTGGTACAGGTCAAAGATCCAGTAGAAGTAGAGCTGACTGGGGTTTTCGATATCGTCAGTGTCAGCACTGCTGCGGCTGCTGCTGCTGCTGCTGCTGCTTTCATTGTCGTTGTCGTCGGCAGCAAGTTCCACTGATACTCCATTTGTAAGAACTGACAAGAAAAACTCCTGTGACGCTTCCACATCTTCGTTTTTGTGTCCAGCAGAGTTGATGGCCGGGTTGACGTACGCCTTGAACCACTGTTCAAGATGATCCACATTGCTGAGCCGCGGTGCCAAGTGCGTCAAACACTGCAAGAAGAGTGCGGTTGAAACGTTGTGATCCTTTGCAGTCTGCTGGAGCTTCAAAAGCTCCTCGTGAACATTAAGTGTGCCAACACCGGCGTCATCGGACGACGGCGCCTGGAGCAACTCAACGACTTCACGCGGCAGACGCTGGGTGGTGGGTGTGGCGTTGATAAAAAAGCTTTCGAGGGCCTTAGCAGCCTTGAGGGGCCTGTAAACAAAAGTTAGAAAACATAAAACTTTGAATATGATTAGAGTAGACATACAGACTCATAGCGAGCGTTATCTGATGTCCGACGTGGGCGTATTTGGCGATACAATGTGGACAAGTGAAAGTGAAAAATGAAAGTCAGGCAAACGCTTTATCTCTGAAGTTTGAACTTTCCTGTTCTGTCCTGTCCCAAAAATAAAAAAATAAAAATAAATAAAAAAGCCAACCCCATCGTCAGTAAGGGACGTTGAATTGCATCAGACCAGTCTTTTATTGTTTATCCACTATCATGCCGTTTTCTTTTCTCGATCTTGTCAAGGCCACCGACGTTGTTCCATATCCTTCGGACCCCGAGTACGCGCTTGTCCGAGACACCTCCTACGACTTTCTCAGTCACAATGGCGTCAAGATTGGTCGGCTCACTGCTCCGGTCTACAAGGCGCTTGCTGCCGACTACGCCGAGAGCCTTGTCGTTACTTCTACCTCTATCCAGTTACATCCAGACCGCTGCAACACATTTGAAGCCCGCAACAAGCTCATTGCGTGTATCGCTGCGGATTGGCGCGCCGCGCGCGCGTTCCGCGTTTTAGAAGGCTGGCGCGACGAGCTCTACACGGTTTTTAACCCCTCGCACGTGCCGTATCTGCTTGTTGAGCGTGCTGCGTCTCCGCTTTTTGGAGTTATCACCTACGGCGTGCACATTGTGGGCTACGTGCCGGCCAACGCTGACGGATGCGGCTCGCCTCTGCGCGTCTGGGTGCCGCGGCGCTCGGCCACCAAAGCGACGTTTCCAGGCATGCTTGACAACACGGTTGCCGGAGGCCTTGGCTACCCCTACGGCGTGCTTGACACTTGCGTCAAGGAGTGCTACGAGGAGGCTGGCCTTTCTGAAGACTATGTTCGCGAGCACCTGGCATGTGCCGGCGCGGTCACATACGCCTATCAGCACGACTACGATAAGGATGATGCGTCAGGCACCGGTCTGTACCAGCCTGAGATTGAATACGTGTATGACCTCCGCTTGGATCCAGAGATTGTACCGCAGCCCATTGATGGTGAAGTCGCCGAGTTCAATCTTATGACTGTTGACGAGATCAAGATGGAGCTCACTAAAGGCGCATTCAAGCCCAATACTGCGCTTGTGCAGATTGATTTTTTTATTCGTCATGGCCTCGTCACGCCCGAGAATGAGCCGGATTTTTTGGAAATCCAAGCACGCATGCACAGAAAAATGGAGTATCCGGTTCGTTGATATTATTTATGTAAATTACACTGGTATTTTATCGTTGTCGTTTTCTTTCTTTTTTTTTTTTGTTTGTTTCTTCTTTGATAATTATATATAGATGAATGACGCTGGTGCTTTTTACTTGGAGAAATGGAGCTCGATATCCATGAGTTGTCTCGAGCGGATTTGCTCAACAGTCAATCCAGGCCATCCGTAAGTCAGAGGGCCAAAGTAAATGAAGCAAGCAATAAGCAGTGTTAGCACCACAATAGTGGCAATGATGTAGGTCCAGTTCTTATTCTGTGACAGCTTCTTGCGCTTTTCAGCAATGTCCATCTCGCCAAAGATAAAATCAAAAAGACCACCTGTCAAGTACGCAGCCGCAAGATGAGCGGGCAGGTAGTGATGCAGAAACTTTTGTCTACCCATAAGGAAGAAGGGGAAGTAATGCGTGGCCCAGCCAATAAAAAAGAAACCAAGAGAGTTGTATAACTTGTTTCTGGCGGAGTTTTCCAACGCATGGATGTTTCTTCTGCGGCTGAGCTGATCAGCAAGTAAAACGCCAAGGTACACGGCGATGAACGAGATCTCGAGCCACCAGCCAATAAAATTACCGGTGAAGTAGATCTGAGTTCTATCCTTATCTTTAGTCCAGAAGGAGACGCCACGAACGAGGAAGGGCCACGACAGAGGCTGCGAGGCGTAAGGATGATCCTTGGTCAAGGCGTTGTTCTGGGCAAACATGCTCGACTGTAGTTCAAGGTACTTCTTGAGGAAAGGCAGCGTCTTGCGCTCTTTGGGAACGTGCTTCAAGCGCTCGGGGTCGGTCAGGTCAGTGATCTCATCAAAGTACCAGTTGTTAGAACCCTCGTTGACGTTCTTGTTACCATTGACTTCGTACTGGCCGAACCCCCACTCAGGCAATTTTTTAGTGTGAGTCCACATAGCGACCTTGGTGGGAACGTGAATCAGCTTGAAAACGCCCATCTTAGTTCTAAGTGGACCGACCTTACTGCTAACCATACGCAGATCGAAAAGAGTGTAGTTGAACTTCTCACCATTAGCCAGCTCAGGGTCGACAGTAGTGAACTCCTGGTTGGTGGGGTAGTAAGGAGAAGCAACATCGTGGGTAAGCAAATAAGTGTTGGTGACAACATGACGGAGTCTGATAGTGCTGCCAGCAGGAACAAAGTGGCCCTCACGCTGATCCTCAGGGAAGTCAGTGACGGGCAAAATCTGCCACTCGTTGTTAGAGTCGCGGTGCGAGTAGCCAGTGACCTGCTGTCCCTGGGAAGAGATTCTACCGTCGTCGTAGCGAAGAGGGTATCTAGCATCGTGGGAGTGCAACAGGATACCAGTATCCTTGTGTCTGAGCGTGACAGTGTCGTAGTAGTTAATCTGGCGTGCTTCCTTAGCAAGAATGTTTTCGCCAAGAGTCTCCTGGAACTCAGGGCTCATAAAATTGTCACCAGGGCCGGAGTTGGTGAGGATGGCAAAGTGCACGTAGAACCAAAACAAAAAAATCATGAATGGAAAAATGATGAGAGAAAATGCGCGGGCAGCAAAATGTCTGCCAAACTGCTTGAGTGTAAGGCCAGCCTTGAAGTCAAGAAGGCTCCAGAGATCAATGAGAACGGCGATACCGACAGTAGCAAAGGTAAAAGTTCCGACATACTTGGTGCTGATCACGCAAGAGAGGGCCACACCAGTTGACAAAAGCCACTTCCACCAATTGTAAGAGAACGGCGAGTTACGCTCCTTGGAGAAGCGAACGTAGCAGTAAAACGAAAGCGCGACGGAGAAGATTAACGTCGCATCGAGTAGAATCAGACGAGTCTCAGCAACGTGCGCATTGTCAAAAAGAACAAGACTTGATGCAAGCACGCACGCAGGGATGCTGTAGCCGCTCTGCTGCATGGTGATAAAGACGAGAGGCACTGTTAGCGAGCCAAGGGTGGCCGAGAGACTGCGGTAAGCCACATAGGGTACCTTGTTCGTAATGTATGAATCGCCAATGTTGTCAAACTTAAAAGTGCCATTGTAACCGACGAGCCAGCCAACGGCAGCAATGAGCAACTTAGCAAATGGGGGGTGAAGATCAAAAAAGTATGTTCTCTGAAGATAGTAGCTGGCGAACTTGCCGAAGTGAACCTCGTCGAAGCTGTTGGGTGGGTTAGATCGGGCGATTTTTCAGGGTCTTGCAATTGACAAAAAAAAAAAAAACAAGAATCTACGAATTGAGGAAGAAAACACTTACACAACTTCGTTGGGGTAGTTGAGGAGGTAGAAACGAGTAAAGAAAGCCAATGCCGTGACAATGATGAGCGCCAGACGATACTGATCGCTCGTCTTCTTTTCCTGGAGCAGGTTGTCGGGAACCGAGGCTTCAACAGGAAGCTTCTCGGACTTTGCCGGAGCGACTGTAAGGGTTGACTTTTTCTTGGAAACCTGACGGTGCCGTAACTCAGCCATGGTAGAGTAAGGACTACGGAATGTGTGTTGGTGGAGATGTACAAGAAATAATAAGACAGAAGGAAGGGTTGGAATTTGTTCAGTTGGGTATTTTTTTTTTTATGGTTGCAAAAATGACACGTACAAAAAAACTCGAGTAAGCGACACCGCGAGTAGTGAACTTTTTTTAAAAAACTATTTTTGTATTCTGGATTGTATGCTTATGCGTATTTAGGGTTGATGCCCGTTAATGATGTACGTTAGAGTTTATACGACCCGTTTCCAAAGGGGCGTGCACGCAACTTCTTCACCAGTGGTTCGTAGTACGGCTTGTACAGCGGGTGGATGCTGGTTGGGCGCGGGATCTCGAGATCGCGTTGCTCCTGCAGTCTCCATGCGCGGAGTACCTCAGCTACATTTGGCGCAATAATATCCGCAATGAACGCGGGCTTTTCGAGTGGAATAAGATGCGAGCGCTCTGTAAACACCAAAGTAAGACTTTTATCGTTTTTTGCCTGTTCTACATAAGGGTCCTTAAACTCGGTTCCAATATCTGCCATGATCATGAGTTTGGGCACCCTGACAGCCGGGAGAACTTTATGGCAGTCGATAGAGCCCATTTGTGCAAACTCCTCAACATTAGGAGGGAGATCAACAGGCAACGGACTGAACGTAGCCAGTTCCTGCGCCGCGGGGGTTGCAAGTGTTACTCCAGTCGTAGACTCCGGGTACTGCAGCGTAGGCAGGTCGCGAAATGTGTGCTCAAAGTAGCGCGATTGTACTCGCAAGTCAAACTTCTGAATCATTGGTGCACGCAGCAACGAGGCACGAGCCTTTTCGCGCGACGGCCAGCGGTCACGGCGCTTGTAAGCGAGAATGGGCATGATAAAATCCCGACCGCTAGACTCAGGAAATATGACGCCGTCAATTGAGATGACGCCAACAAACATGCGCGGGACGATGCTGGCAGCACCGAAAATAATGTTTCCGCCAAACGAGTGGCCCATGCCAAACACTGGAAGACAAACAAGCGGATGGTTTTGCAGTTGCAAAAAGTAGTAAGCACTGACGACATCGTTCCAAAAATCCTTCCAGACTACGTCGTTACCGATCTTATGCTCGTTGCGAGCAAAAGACTTGCCTTGATTGACGACGTCAAAAGAGACAATGTACCTAATTTGGATGCCATGATTGTCGTAGAGGTTGCAATAAAGGTCGTCAAAGAGCGGTTCGTAAAGCTCTTTGACAAAACCGTTTGCGTGCGAAAAAAAGATAGAAATCTGTTTCTGGGGCACAGTGTCAGGTAGTTTGCAAGTGTAGATGTTAGTTACGACTTCCAGTCGGTCAGTAGGTCGGCGCGTTGACATGCGTGTGGTGCGAGGCGATGCCGCAGGAAAGACAAACTCCTCAGCGGTGAAAATCTCGGAAGGCCCGGACATAGGAATAAAGCGAGTGTTGGGGTGCAAGCAGGAGTTAATTAGCAAATAGCGAAAACAAAACGGCAGGAGTCGAGACAAACGTCGGGACAGGTGTAATAAGGAAAGAGTAAGACTTCAATGGTTAAAAAAAAAAAAAAAAAAAAAAAAAAAAGTAAGCAGGATGTAAATGGAGGATTCCGGGGTTTATTTATCATCAAGGACCATCATTGGGCACATATTTACGAAATTCCGTAGAGCCTCGGATGGAGGATCTTCCGGTCATTTTAAAATAATCAGACTTTACAAAACAGCAGCACTCCTGCCTACTCTCAGCGGTCTGTGGGCGCCTTTGGTGGCGCTAAAAGCAGTGTATTGCTGAAAGTGTTAGTGGAGTGACGGCGACAACAACTGTCTATAGCCGTTATTGCTAGCTCCCGCACGGTCTATTAGTTCGGTCAGCCAGGGGGCGTGATCTAACTTAGGTCGGCTTGTTAGTACAAGTACGGCGGCATATGTCGGCTTATTTTGTTTGCCTGCAGGGTCGTTGTTTCTCTGGCAATGCCAAGCAAGCGCGCACCAGTTGGCTACCATCAGTTGGAGCCATAACCTGCCATTTTAGGTCCACCAGCTGCCCAAACGGTGCAGTTTGAGTAGATCATGTATACGCAGTCCGGAAGCAAAGGATAGGGCAGGTGTCAGAAGCTGCAAAGGGATGCAGCAGCGACAGTGGGAGGTAATAACAAAAGTATAGAGATGTTTTTATAAGACATGGCAATATCGTTAATATTACTCGCGGTTCTTACAAATGATTTTCAATCAGCACAGAAACTACAGTAGAAAAATAGTTATAATAATAATAATAATAATAATAAGTGAATAAAAGATAATTGAGTATAAGAGCATAGCTCAACTCAATATAAAACAATTAGTTAGTTGGTTTGATAGTAACTATCTTATAATAAAAGTGT
>JAJMRT010000153.1:0-42426 GCA_030558065.1 Geotrichum phurueaensis
AATCATAGAATCAATCACCAAACTCAATCAACACACCTATAATGAGCCGAACAAATTTCAATAGAAAAAAAACCAGCTCATAGTTGAAATAGTTATGCATAAAAGGCTAGACAAAATAATGAAAAAAAAAAATAAAAAAATTGAAATAAAAAAATAAATAAAAAAAAAGTAAATGAATTATTTTCCCGTTGCATTCTCTTCGTATGCATCGGTTAGTAGCTTAAAATGTTCCTTCTCCTTCTCAGCCAATTGGCCCGTCACGTCACTTAAAATCGTGCACACCAGAAAGTAATTATTGTACAAAAATACCTCGCGCTTGTTTTTGGCAAAAGCGGCACTAATCTTGGTTAACAGCAATTCAAATTCGTTGCGCAGGCGCTGTAGACTATTTGAAACAGGTTCGCCATTGTTATCCTCGCCCTCACATAAGGTAAGAATGCCAGAGATGAAGCTTGAAAAGGTCTGCGTGATGTGATGCGGGACAAGAGCAGAGCCACTACCGTCGCTAGTGTTGTGAATAGAGGCACGGGAGGTGGCCCGGCGCAAGCTATCGCAGTGGCCGTCCATAACAATCTGGAACCGCGGCCATAGATTGATTAACTGCAGATTAAGGTAGTTTTCACCAACTGGAATTCTACGGTGCTGCAGCTCAAACTCAAGTTTACGAACTAACCGGATGCAAATTAAAATTCCAAAAGCATCGTAAGATTCGTCAAGCAAAAATTTGGTAAATTCCTGGCCCACTTGAAAGGTCTTTTCAAAAATGTTGTTGAATACTCGTGTCACTTCCTCACCATTTTTAAGCTTGAAAAATTCTGTCAAAAACTGGTATTCAACGGTGATATTATCAATAAGCGCAAGGTTGAAACTCCTGAACCCAACCTCCATCCAGTGCCGCATGGTGTTGGTTTCTGCAATCTGAGCTAGCATTACAGACGGGTCGTCCGAACTGATGATGTTACCTCTGTTACCGAGAGTAAGACTGTCGGCTGCCTTCATGGTAGGTCCAGCTCGGCTGTAAAATAACAGGCCACGACGCGAATTATCATCAGATCCGATTAGCACAGTTTTATCGACCTTGTGTAAGTTCAATTTTTCTAGTGACTTGTAGTATCGTAGGAAAAAGCCGTTATAATACCAAATCATAGTGTTAATGTATGCTTGTAAGAGATCCTTGGCAAGACTAGGATTAGCTTTAGCCAGAAACGAGTAAAGCTCTCTGTAATTTAGCAAATCCTTTTGAATTGCTTGGGCATTAATGCCAGCCACTCGCAGAGACTTAATTCTAGTCACGATAAAGTCTCGAATGCGTTCTATCGCCTTGTCTACTACAAGCTTCAATTGGCCCTCAGCACCTTTAATAGCTTTGACTTCGCCGCCACGGTTCTTGAGTGCAGTTAATTCATTCTGCCGTTGCACAATATACTTGAGTGCTGATTTCCACTGTAATGAGATCTCGCCATCAGCGATCTGGCGCACAATCATGGGCGGAATGATGAGTGCCTCAACAATAGGAGCAAGTTTGCTCTCCACTGTCTGCTTAGACTTGAGCTTAGCACTAATTTGCCTAGACCGCACTTCAAGCGACTCCATATCTTTAGAAAGCAGATCTAAATCACTTTGTCGATATGAAAGGAACTCTTGAATTTCCTTTAATTTTGCGTCGGAAACCTCAATCACTTTGTGGAGGTTCTCAAACTCTTTCATCTTTTCGTCGTAATTAGCTAAATCATCATCATCAGTATCAGACTTTGTCAATCGTGGCTTTTTGCTCTTGGCAATGATGTCGAGTGATTTCGATAGTAAGTCAAGGCCATCTTCCTTCTTGGGGGCTTTTTCATCTGTGACAGGGAGCTCGCCAATAATACCTCTCAGGACATCAATTATGTCCACATCTGCCTCAACAGTTCCAGCCGGAGGATGCCGTGATATAGATTTGCGTGACAGTCGCATTGCGCTACCATCAACATTAGACGAAGGGGCGCTGTTGCTATCGTCTTTTGCACTGTTAAAGGTCGCAAGGGAGGCGTTGGATGACGACGTCGTATTGCTCCTACTGACACCACCATTGATAAATGACTTAAAAGCCGAGGTACCACTGTTGTTAGAGCTTGACTGGTTCCGCAATGAATTCGAAAGGAAGTTCATGGTGCTGCTAATATCTGCGACTTGGATAATGCATGAATGTGGAGCAGCTAGAAAGGACAGCGCCAGACCAAAGAGCACAACAAGATTAATCGTGCTTTGTCATTTCTTATGTAATATGCGCGGCTTGGGCGATGAGCCTAAAATGATAATAGGGGAAAGTATCGAGGAGTGTTTGTCGGGAAACGGTTCTTCAAGTATCAGTGCTGCAAAATTCAGGGAAACGTTCAAAATCCTTAAAAGTTTTTACATCAAGGACAATCATCCATTTTGCTGGTAAATTTAAAACCAGTAGCATTCAAAAAATTTCTTAAACTAAAAGGTTAACGCACTGTCACCAAAAACGCATAAGACATATTTTACCTCAGTAAAGACTATGACAGTCAAGCTCGGGTTGACAGTCGGAAAAATGGAACCTATATGGTGCCTTTTCGGCATTTGAGTCGGCGACTTTCTTATTTTTCCTGTTTCAGCTAGCACCTATCTTCAAGGGCTTTTCCAATAGCACCAACTCGAATCAAAAAAAAAAAAAAAATCAAGACAAAATCACCAATAAATACAAACATACGTATAAATGCATTATATTTATCCGTAGACAACCACGGAAAAACAATCAAACTAAACAAAACACTCTATTAACCTGAAAAATTAAACAAATGAAACATGAACTTCGTTAATCGCTTATGTTACACAGCCATTACAACGGCTGGGCTTTCACATATTGTTCTGTCGAAGAAAATATGCAGCCCGCGAAATCTCGTTTGCTGATCCTAACCAGATTCCGGAGCGCTCGTGAATTGCGGTCGGAACCAAGTCTAGAATTCGCTCCGATTTGTCGTTGATGGCCCTGCCACCAGCCTGCTCTATAATCATAGCCATCGGAAATCCCTCGTAGAGTAAACGGAGTTTACCACGCTTTGATCGCTCATCAGCCGGATATGCAAAGAGCCCGCCGTAGAGGATAGTTCTGTGAACGTCTGCTACCATAGACCCAACGTACCGTGCCTTGTATGGCTTTGCTGTGGGGTCGGCGGGAAACTTTATTGATTCAAAATACCGCCGTGTTGACTCTGGCCAGTATCGGCTGTTGCCCTCGTTGACCGAGTAGATTTCCTGGTCAGGTGGAATGCGTAAATTGGGATGAGTCAAAATGAACTCACCCAACGAGTTATCTAGCGTAAAGCCGTTGACACCGTTGCCAGTAGTAAGCACCAGATTAGCAGACGCTCCGTACATTGTGTATCCAGCCGCAACCAGCTCACGGCCTGGTCTAAGAACCTGGTTGATGGTGCCCTCGGTTCCCTGGAGCTTGTACACACCAAAAATCGTGCCCACAGAAACACCAGCGTCCAAGTTAGACAAGCCGTCGATGGGATCGCACACTACTGCATAGGCCCCATCATTATCAAAAACAATCAAGTCCTCCTGCTCTTCAGACACCACTACCTTTACCTTACCAGATGCCTTCATCGCGTTGATAAATATCTCGTCACCGATGACATTTAATTTCTTCTGACCGTCTGTTGTTGACTTAACCGTGTCTGTAAGACCAACAAGATTAACGAGGGTAGATCTGCGAATGTTGTAAGCGATAGCCTTGAAGGAAAACTGCAGGGAGTTGAGCAGCAAAGTAAAGTCTCCGCTCACGGCGTCAGGCAGTTTAGCCTGTTCCTGCAGCATGAATCGTGTGAGGGTGATAATATCAGTCTCAACTGAATGTGTCTGCGCTGCAGGCACCTCGTATGGATAGAGGGTCGACGGAGCAAGAATCGAAGACGTGAATAGGTTCGAGCGTTTCTTGGTAGAAGGCGGCTTTTTGGCGACCCTGAACTGCGACGGGTTATTGATGAGGTACCGCGGCTTGGAGTTGTTAACAGAATTGTTATAGCACATGATGATTAGCAGTGGCACATTGTACAGGTAGTGAACAGATGAGGATACTAAGAAAAGGAGAAAAAAGAAAGAGCAAAGGGAAGGGAAAAAAAAAAAAAAAAAAAAAAAGAAGAAAAGTTGAAAAAAATGGGGACTCGAGTTGAATTAGAGAAAATAACTTGGCGGAAGAATTATTGGGGAAAGACTGAACGTTTTCGGAATAGTTTAAGGCCGTTTACCTAGAAGCCGGAAGATGGGTCTGCTCCAAGGCGGAAGTATTAAAGCAGTACAACCCGAACATTTTAATGGGGTCATTGATCCGGGCAACGAAGCAATAAAAAGAACGGTTGGAAACCGCAAAAGGAGCTGTGTGAAGTGCTATGACACTTGTGACTTGTTATTTAATTGTTATATTTTTGATCTAAAGCAAATATAAGTTAAATTTCCAAAAGAAGGTACTTTCTGTAACGAGCAATTTTGCATTTTGACAATTTTAAGTCACCTGACTAGTGTTTTGCCGCAAATGAATACATACTACCTTCCTGAAAAAGAAAAACACGTGCTGAGCGTCAGCATTGATAGTTTTAACTTATATACCCCAAGTCACATTTCTGTCTTTGCTTTACTGGAGCGCTTACGACACTGCTGAGGCCTCGCAGATCGTTGGTTTTTGCCCTGCCTCGTTCGCCCCAGTTGCTCCCTGGTTCTCTGCCCCAAAACTTTATTTGCGGCAATCAAGTTGCCTCTTGCTAGCTCGTTTTCTTTTTTTCTTCTTTCCTTTTTTCTTTTATTTATTTCTTATCTTTGTATTGCCATCCTTGACCGTAATTCAATTCGTCTGCTCATGTCTTTAGAAAACGCATTAGAAGAAGAGCGTATCAGTGTTGTCAAGCTTCTCGAGGGCTCCGACCCCTCTAAGCGGCCCTCTACCACCAGGTACCACAGCGGTAGCTCTACACCCTCCCATTATGACAGCTACGGCAGGAAACACTCCGCATCGTCTATGCTGCTAGATTCAGATTCTACGCCGCCACGCAGGCCCTCGTCTTCGATGCTTATTGATGTGCCATCTACTTCAAGTAGCTCTAAAGTTTCTTTAGATGACTCTCTCAAGCCTTCTCGGTCATCTCCAACCAAGCCCGACAATGCCCGCCCTAGTACGTTACGCCCAACCATGTCTTCTGACGCTTCCCGCACAAGCAGCTGGGGTGGTCCAGGTTACGATAAAGCGGGTGGCCCGTATAACACCAGGCCTAAAACAACTCGGTCTTACTCTCACTCAAACATGCTCTCTCCTAGTCGTTCCACTGAGTCTAGTGGTTACAATGTTATTGCGCCGCAAAGATCGCGATCGCGCTCAAACTCAAGACACAGAAAAGATGATGTAAACTTCAACTTTGCGTTTAGGCGGCTCTCTAACAATCATCTGCGTAGGGCAGACGGTGCACTTGGAAACCTTTATCGCTCCCCGTCAGCCGACGGTAGTGGCAGATCTGTCAATGAAGATTATGAATCAACTGAGGGTGAGGAAAGTGGAGCTTCATCCGAATCATCTGACTCTGAAGACAATTCTGGTGACGACGAAGATTCTGGAGATGAAGATTTTACGGGACTTACCTCGCGCCTCATCAAATCTGACAGAGCCACAAAATCACTTATGGCCGCAATGGAGGAAGAGCGCAAGTCTATAGAGTCCTCGAAATTCAGAGTAAAATCGCTGCTGGATGTCCCATCGCCATCTGGTGCAGTACCACCTCCTTCTTTGGCTGAATATGCAGCATATAAGCGCAGAATTATTCACCCCAGTACTGCATTTGACAATGAAGACGACATGGTATATTTCTCCGATGAAGAAGAAATTATGGAAGCCCAGCGTGCTACTAATTTACCAATTGACATTGGTCCCATCCAAAATATGGAAGCCACAAAGCGAATGGTGCGAGTTCTTACTAGAGGCGATGCCGCGGAGAAGAACCCAGCATCTAACCCCAAGACCTTTGTCCTCGGCACCGATCTGTCTCCAGAATCGACGCATGCAATGGAGTGGACAATTGGCACCGTTCTCAGAGACCACAATGTTTTGTATATTGTGAGTTCTTTTGAGGACGACGGCAACGCCGAGGCTGATCGCCAGGAAGATGACAGAATGGACGCTATGGAACAATTGACTGTTTCTGTTGAGAAATTGCTGAAACGAACTCGACTGCAGGTTTTTGTTATTATAGAGGTCATTCACACAAAAACACCCAAGCATGTTCTCATGTCTGTTATCGATCATGTCAAGCCTACAATGGTTGTTATGGGTTCTCGTGGCCGCAACGCTCTCAAGGGTGTGTTGCTTGGCTCATTTTCCAACTACATTGTTGAGCGTAGTAATGTGCCCGTGATGGTAGCTCGCCGTAAGCTTCAGAAGAGTAAGCACAAAGACCTCAATCCTCGACTGGCTAATAATCTCCGTGATCACGATGGCGAGCAACTGTCCCATGCAAAGGTCGACTAAAACCACCCTGTTTTCAGGCCTCGAAAATACCCTACCCAAGCAGCACTTTTGTCATGTGACATTTTAATACTTTGTATAATCATTATGTAATAAATATGTAAGTTTCTATCATCATCTTGCTCTCAAGCTGCATAGTAAGCTGGGCTTCTGCTTACTTTTGGATCTTCGAATATTCGACATCGTCGTCGCCCAAAAATTTCTTTCAGCCTTCCCAAGCACGTCTTCGGCAGGACACCCGAAATCATGAGAACTATTCACATAAACGACTTTCCTATAGAAGTTCTGCGAACTGTTTTTCTTAATCTCGAACCTGCAGCATATCTTCAAGCATCTCACACATGTAAATACTGGCGGCAGCTCACACACTGGAACTATGTTCTGCTCTGGCACATTGGCATGCATCTCACAGAGGAAGGCGAGAATTGCTACGCGCCGTTCCGGATCTACGCAAAGTTAACAACAAACCACAACACAGCACATCAGATCACACGGTTTTTGGACTCTATTGAAAATAGTGAGGATTTCAATTACGAGCAGCTGAGTGACAGCTCAATCGAAAGTACGAACGACACTGCAACAGTCGCAACGCGATCTTCGACAACTCCGCCGTCTGATACTTCCAGTACCCCACATTCTGCACATTCAATAGATGATATAGGAAAGAAACCTATTTTGAACACCCAGGTTAAGCTGTCAGTTATTTCAAGGATTTTCGAACTGGCATCTTCCACAAATGATTGCATCAAGTCGCTGCGTACAGATGAGACGCTCGTCAAACTTTACTATAAGATCCTCCAGTCAAAGCTGGTCAGCATTTCTCTACAACCATTTTACCGCATAATTCTTTCAGCCCAACCGTTCGTGACACCAAGAGCCGCGATTGAAAACCCAGTGACGCGTGAATGTGTGGCTTTTTCGCCAGACGGTTCGCAGATGCTAACAGTGTCGCGTAACTCGACCCATGAGCACTACTTATACATTACCCAGTTAGTACCTGAAAACGATTCAGGTCGACACAATGACTCAAATTTTATACCATACCTCAAATCCGTTCATGTATGGACGTGCGATCGGAGCATTTTGGACGTGGCTATGTCGCGGGACCTACACTATGTAGCCGTTTCATACGATGTCGGATATGTCGAAGTCCACGATCTTGGCATCAACCCGCTCAAGGAGTTTCGATCTGGGGAGATAAAAGGTCATTTTGTCAATGTCAACGGCGTGACCAAGCTAGCTTGTTCGACAAAGGTCATTTTCTTCTGCCAGTTTCCATCATCCATTAGCTATCTGGCACTGTCAGCCAATTGCGAAGTGTTATTTTTACGGTCGCAACGTCTTGGTGGCCTGATAGTCGTAAATGTAGAAACCCGCGAAGAAATTGATATTCCACATTACCGATTGGATTTAAAAATGTCGTTGCAGTACAATGATAAAGTATTGGCCCTGTCAGGATGGAATGAGACAGTCATTTTCGGAAAGGCCACCCCACCAGCTTCAGTCCTGCCCGCCCCCGGTACGTTGTGGGAGTACGTCTCATTGCTGGTGCAAAACAATATTTCTTCTTATGTGCCAGTCGAGCGGGCCATGGCACTGGAAGTGCAAAATGCGTACTTGGGGTTTGAAGGTAATGAGAATGACGGTTTCATGGTCAAGATAACTCTTGATGAGGACGAGCTTGTGGGTTTTGTGGCCTTAGAAAAGATCCATGAAGAAGAGGATGAAGAAGAAGAGGATGAGGTTAGCGATAATGAAAACATTGAAGACAAGCCTGAAGATGAACAACAACACGAGGAAGAAGACGAGGAAGAAGACACACGAAAATTTTGCATGATATTGAAAAAACCTGGCTCTGTCAACATCAACAACCTCGTATACTGCATTTCGGCGGATTCCAAACGCCTAGCCATGATTTTTGACAATGAACTTCTTTTGTTTGTGCTCAAAAAGCAAACTATTGAAGATGGCCTAGAAACCGGCTACTTTCTGCACCGCCGGTTTCAAGGCGATTTTTTCACAAATCTCAAAAAAAACAGCTCTAACGGGCGGCTGCTTTTTGTAGGTAACTCCAAGTTGCTAGCCATCTCTGATGACACAGTTGTGATGTACGAGTTATCGACAAACCCCAGCTACGTTTCGACGTGTCAGCGTTCGTTTAGATATCTTAAGATCAACTATGAGAATAATGTGGAAATGATTTAGAATGGCATATATACATATAACTTGATCTGATAAACGAGACTGGCATTTCCTTTGCTGGTATTTGCCGTCTTCTCTTAACGCTCCTTAAGCAACTTGTTTCTCTTTTCTTTTTTCCGGAGACGCTCGACTTTCTGTAATAAAGTTGTTATGTTAGAGATAATTCTTGGAAAATAGAGTGTGTGATTTTAGTGGTAAAAAAAAAACTTACCTTTGCGTGCATCTTCTTTGCGAGCATCTCGTAGCGCTCCTTCTCCTCCTTCGCCAGCTTGTGGGCTTTTCTGGCCTCAATAACGCGCTGTAAAAGAAAGGAGTTGTTAGTATTTTATAGTCAAAAGCAATAAAAGATAGTATATCCCACATACCTTCCGTTCGGTTTCCTTCTCTTCCTTCAATTCGCGTGCCTTTTCCTTAAAAGCCTTGAGCGCCAACTGTTCGCGCCGCTTCCGGTCCCACGCTGTGTCACGCTTACTCACACCGACGGCACTTATCCGCAGCGGAGTCTTTTGCGTCTTCCACACTCGGCCACTCTTCCGCAACCCAAGATCTTTAGTATCATTCCCAACAGTAGATTTTTTAGTAGCGTTAACATCTTCATTGATAGAGGCTTGAGGCTCGGTCTCTTCGGGCTCGGTCTCGGTCATTGATACAAGAGAGCTTTTGCGGCGCGACGAACGACGCAGTTGCTGCTTTGGCGCTTCCTCAGTCGCGGGCGTCGTGTCCTTCTTGAACCCCGTCGTCTTTAAAATAAAATTAAGCATTTGGATATGGATGTTCTGATATCGATATATGCAATAATATCTGAGACCCTCGGTGCTTCCGTTACGTTACGGTGTTTTTATTGTTGATTGTCTGGTCCTGAGGGTGTTAATGTTAGAGCGTTGGGTATTTTCTTTTTTCGGAGAAATAAAAAATTTCGATGGGGCAAGTTGGGAGATCACCTAAGCACTAAACTATATTACATGAGATTTGTGTTTTTTCTTTTAAGTATCAAATCACAAAATGGTGGTTATCGGGATGTCGAGCTCAATCCCGAAATGACAACATTTTAAAATCCTTCCGATATCTACAGTCTTTGATCTTTACTATCTAGAGCAAGCTCTAATTATTGATTCTCAGTAATCTTTATTCTTGAACACATCCATATTTGTGGTTGTTGTTTGTTTTGTTCAACTCAATTGTTTTTTTGTTTTTTTTTAATTCAATTATATCTACCTGAAGACATTTAAAAGATGAGCAAGTTTGGGGAAACGGCATTTCTGGTCAACGACGGTGACAGCAGCCGATCCAGCCAATACTCAGAAGGTTACAATATCCAGATGAACCAAAAAAAACCATTGAACTTGAAAAAATCTTACATTCCATCAGACCCGCGCCATTACTTTTATTTTTCTATAACAGTTCGCGGCCAGCACCTCATTAAAGCCGCTATATTTTTAATCTGCATCACGTTCGGACTCAATTTTTTATACCATTCAATAATCCCCAAGCAACCAAGGGGTCCAAATTTTGATCAATCAGTAAACCAAGGCTTTGGTCATGCTGAACTAGCAATCAGAACTATAAATCGCGAGGAAATTCGCGAATGGAGTCGTGCTCTCACTAGCAATCTTCACATTGCGGGCGAAGGCAAGGCTCTTGCAGACTGGACATGTAACCAATTCAAAAAACTTGGGTTGGATAATTCATACGTTGAGAGTTATCAGGTATATCTAAACAAGCCAGCATTAGTGCAACTAGATTTGGTTGATGCTGAGTCTGCAGAGATTATTTACTCAGCACAATTGAACGAGGAGCCTGTTGCCGAAGATCCAACAACTTTGGCACATGGTGTGCCCGTCTTTCACGGTTATTCAAAATCTGGAGAGGTGACGGCACAGTATATTTACGCAAACTACGGTCTAAAGCAGGATTTTGACCTGCTGTCTGCAAATGGCATATCAGTAGATGGAAAGATTGTTCTAGTCAGATATAATCGCTCATTTCGGGGTCTCAAAGTCAAAAATGCAGAAGAACATGGAGCAGCTGGTGTCATTATTTTTACAGATCCTACTGATGATCAAGGTCTCGATTTTACAAGTGGCTTTGCAGCTTATCCCGATGGTCCTGCCCGGCATCCGTCCAGTGTCCAGCGCGGTAACGTAGGTTTTTTGGTGGCACCCGGCGATCCTACTACCCATGGTCATGCTAGTACTGAGAACGCAAAACGGAATTTAAATCTTACTGGTATTATACCCTCCATTCCCAGTATACCCATTAGCTACAAAGATGCCATTCCGCTTTTGCAGGAATTGAATAACAAAGGCGACATCTTTGGAAATTGGACAGGTATTTTGAATGCAACATACAGTACAGGTCCTTCTTCAAATTTATTGCGTCTTGTTAACAAACAGATCTACAATTATAAACCTATTCACAACGTCTTTGGTGTTGTTGAAGGAATAAACACAGATCAAGCAATTGTTATTGGTAATCATCGAGATTCATGGGTTGTAGGTGGTGCGGCTGATCCCAACAGCGGCTCAGCCGTGTTGCTCGCGCTTGCCAAGGCTCTTGGTGAGCTGCGTCTTCGTGGCTGGAAACCTGAACGAACTATTATTCTCGCGTCTTGGGATGGCGAGGAATATGGTTTACTTGGGTCGACTGAATGGGGAGAGCAGCACGCCCACAAGCTTAAACAGCGTGTTCTTGCATATGTTAACATCGACGGTGCCGTTTCAGGATCGTGTTTTAAAGGTGGTGCCTCGCCGTCACTAAATAGCCTGCTGAGAAATGTCACAAAGCTTGTGGATTATCCAGATGGGAGCTCTCTTTATGAACACTGGAAAAAATATTCGAACAATAAAATCTCTTTGCTTGGAACTGGAAGTGACTATACGGTTTTTCTTGACTATTTGGGTATTCCTTCAATAGACTTTAGTTTTAAGCCGGGCCATGGTGACCCTATCTATCATTACCACTCAAACTACGATAGTTTCCATTTCATGGATACTAGAATTGACAAAGACTGGAAGTTACATATCACTGCTTCCAAGCTCTTGCTGAGACTTGCACTTGAGCTTGCAGACAAGCACATTATTGAGTTTGACTACGAAGAGTATAGTAACATTCTTCGATCTGGCCTTGAGCGTATTCTCAACAAATATGATATCGAAAAGTTGCCCTTTCACAAGTCCAACTTTCAAAATATTTGGGGCTATTTCAAATGGAAAACAAATTCATCTTGTCACGCACATTCGCCTAAAACATATTTAGAGTGTCTTCAGCTTTCTCTTCAAGCTTTTCACCAAGCTGCGACCAATGACAAACAACTTTGGGACAACTTCCATAGTCTTGGATATGATCCTAATAAAAAATATTCTAAGTTTTCTTGTTTATTTCAGTGGATTCCAAGTAACAAACACAACTTTCGAATCAAGTCAATGTACTTAGAGCGACTCTTTCTTGTTGACAAGGGCCTCGATTCACGCCCTTGGTACAAGCACGCATTTATTGCACCCAACAAAGAAACAGGATATGGGGCCAGTCTGTGGCCTGGTTTACTTGACGCTTTTGAAGAAAACGATGGAAATAAGTTTATGGACTGGACCAGTATATACATATCCATGTTAGATCATGCAACTAAAAAATTGACTAGATTATTGTGAATCTAGTGTTTTTTACAGTGAACTGTCAAATTATTCATAAGTTTATAATTGAAGTTGATCAACTTACAGTTTATTTTCACAATTAAGTAATTATCTATTAAAGTTTTTGAGCAATTATCACACTACAATTTTACTGACCTCAGCCAAGGCAATCTATACTACTTTTAACTTGATTTCTAAGTTGATTGCTTTAAACTCAAGTAGGTGATGACTTGATGTAAATAGATTCAAACATTAACTTAAAACCAATGCAAAAAGTTTATCACTCACTCACTTTGTTGCTTTTGAAACTTTTTCAGATACTTTTATGAATGTCATCATTACCATATTCGACTAAATAAAAGCATGGAAGCTCATTTTACAAAAAACATAATTTTTTTTTGAGTAGGCAAATACGAACTTTTGTAGTGTGGCTTTTTGTTGTTGTCAATTTGTTTGAGGTGTGCCATAGGATTTGTGACATTGTTACACTTGTCATGTCAAAGACTATTTCAGATGTACCAGCATTAAAACCAGTTCGTGAACTTTAGGCTATATGTTTCTAAACTATGATTTACTAGTATGCATATCTATCTTATCAACCAAATAGCTTGCGTAGTATACTGGTGCAATTGACTATAATGTAGCTCTAACAACCACTTAAAGTCCAATCCTTGTTGATTCCAATAATTTGCTTTGAAAAAGTTGGTTTTCATGAGCCAAGCCGTATTTCGGTTACATTATCATCCCTGAAGTACCGAAAGCATTGACCCTGATAACTTAAATGGCAACCATGCTGATCTCTGAAAACAATAGACTCAATATGTAATCGTAAGTAAATAAACTTGAGCTTTGATTGGCGTTGCTGTGAATTACTGTGAGTCTCGGTACTAGTGATACATTAGGTGTCGGTATTTAGAGCAGTTGTGAACCAGCCAAACCTTGTAAAAGAATCTTTCAAATAAAATATTTCACCATACAGGATACTAAAGTTTGTGTCTGGCAGCAGTTTTTTTTGAAAATCCTGAGACGTTTTTGGCAGAAATATTGGAAGATTTCTCAACAGTTTTATATGCATCTCTCCAGACGTTTACATAACTCTGCCTTCAGTTCAAAACCCTAGGCTTTATACTTTTTTTTTAACTGCATAAAAATATATTATTTTTGATTTCTAAATTTCGTATTTTTTTGTAAAAGCCGCGAGAACGAGAGTTGCGGTGCCCACCGCTGCCAAAATATCGAATTATTAGGCATGAAGGATTACCGGCTTTTGTGTATAAACTGAGTACCTAGAGGCGAGACAGATTTAGGTACAACATCTAGGCCCGCAATTAATTTTCCATCCAGTAGCTGCATTTCTAAAAAAAAAAAAAAAAGCAGAGATACTGAAGGTTGTGATTAGGATTTCCATTTTTCTTAGACTCCGATTTAGCAGGGTTGGAATCGAAGTTAATGTGACTAAAGCTCTGGGGGCATTGAAGAAGGTCTGTGATCTGCAACCGCCCAAAAGAGAATGCATTGAACAACCCTTTTTTCCGTTTACCGCACCTTCCATAATCAGGCACTTTCCACATCTGTCACGTTTATAATAACAAAAACAAACAAACAACAACGCACAAAAAAGTTTGTTTGTCCGTCCAATCTTTGCTCTTATCCTCCACCCGTCGTTGAAAAGAGAAAAAAATCAGCCACCAATTTAATTTCTATCCTGAACATGACACTTGAGACCAGCGATCCCGGTTCTGATGTCAGTGATTTTCTAATGAGAGTCAAAGAACTTGGAGAGAGTGCGTAAGTACCACTTGAAGGCATACATTCCAAACAACTCATTTCTTTTTATTGTTGTCGATTCTGACATTACTATCCAGAAGCAGCGACGACGACCTGCGAGCAAAGCAGTTAGAGCAGAAGATCTTGGAGGGAAAAAAGCGCCGTGAGGCTATCAGAAACGAGCGTACACGTTCGCTATCTCCCGAAAAAAAACAGGCCTTCGGCATCAAGCATGCAATTGACCTGCCCTCACCAGCCACGCCATATCTCAATTCAAAGACCAGCTTGTCAGCCAAGGAACTCGAAATTAAAAAGACAATAGAAGCAATTGCAGGACCTGCTGGGACACTCCCTTTATTTCCACAAAATTCTAAACCTGTTAATAAGAACAGTTCAGTGAAGTTGGTATCTGAAAAGACACCGCCACAGGCAGAACGACTTGAGCCATCTGTCAAGCAACCACCAAAGCAATCATCTAAATTAGACAAACCACTGATAACGAAGTCAGCGTCCAAAAATGACGAACCGCTCTACTCGCTTCCTAAAAAGACTATCCCAACAAAACCAGTTAAACTCCAAAAAGTTGAGCAACCTATTTATGCACTGCCGAAAAGGACAGCAACTGCATCGCCATTCGGGCAGCCCAAGCTTCCCGTAGAGGAGACTCCAGACTATTCCCTGCCTAAGCAGAAGTCAATCACCCCTAACGTCTTAAAGTCTGAAAAGAAATATGAGCCCGTTTTTGAAGTGTCAGAAAAGTCTATAAAGCTCGCCAATAGTTTCGACAAATCTGAAAAACCAGCAAAACCTGAAAAGCCCAAGTTTGGGATGGGAAAGACTGAGCTTGAGCAGCCATCAGTCTCCAAGAAAAAGGTAGGTTTTGCAAAAGCCTCAGACGATCAGCCAATATTCAAAAAGAAACCAGCTCCGCCAAGCATCAGTAATAAACCGAGCAGCCTAGCACCGGCCAAACAAAGAGATTACGAGGAGTTCAAGAAAATTTTTGATAAACGAAATCCGATCAAGCCCAATGAAGAGGACAACAAGCCGACGCTTTTACAGGAAGCTACCATTATTTCTAGTAAGCCGTCAATAACAGGTCTGAAAAAATTCCAGCCCACGAGCGAGCATAACACTCACAATCAGGTCTCTTCTGCAGTGAATGGCCTTGTACCGCTGCCGGGCATGGCTCAGAGGCACTCAACTTCATCCCCGGCATCACCTAGACCAATTGGTCTTCCTAAAAGTCAGTCATCCTACACTATTGGCTCGACGTTGAACTCATGTAGCCCATCACCCCCTAAGGGCTCTTTTCTTGCATCTCGCCCGCAGCCTAAATTTGCGACTTCTCAAATGTTGGACATGCCGCCGAAGCCTCACTCCAGCCCTCCTCCTGGAAGTTTTTTAGCCAGTCGCTCTAGCTCGCCTATTTCGCTAGCGCACTCCCCTAGTCGGGGTGGTTTTATCCAAAGTGCAATGTTGAAAAAAGAAGGAAGCCATCGCACTCGTGCTGACTCCGATGATTCTTTGCATTCATTAAATTCTTTTCCAGATATTTCTCTGGTAAACCCTATTGGTAGAACCAGTTCCCGGACTCCCTCACCTATTCGTACTCACGGAAGAGCCAAAAGTGCTTGTAGTATTGATAGTGGTGCTAATTTTAAGAAAAATTATATTAGTGAGAAAAATGATAAATTTAGCAAGTCTCTAAACTTTGGATCAATTGATTTATCTAAGCCACGACCTATCGATCACACTTATGATGAGTCAAATGGAAACGATGATGAAAACTCTATTCGCCGCGACTCCCGCCGTTGGAGTCCTAGCAGGCCTAGCTGGCTGGAGAATGCTATTAACAAAAGTCCATCAATGTCTGGCATTGACTCAATTAGCAGAGGATCAACCCACTTCCCTAACAGCAGACTGACAAATGTTTCCTTTAAGCCTGTTGCGCCGGCCAAGCCTCCTCTTTCGAGAAAACCTGCGTCAGTCGCTCTCTCGGAGCCCTCTTTGACTGATGATGATGATGATGATGAGCCTGAGCCCACTAATGTTTCCAAACTTTCTCCTGGCCTCGACTCTCAGCCAGTATCTACCTTGAGTAAATCTAACACTATAAAGCCTGCTCCGCCTAGCGTTGGGTCTAAGCCTTCTGCTGATGCCCTGGAAAAGCTGAGACTTTTACGTGCTGGAACTAATCACTCGGCTCCCGAAACTCCCGCAAAGACACCCCCTGCTGAAGAGAAAGAAAAAGTGGCATCGCAATTTCCTCCGAGGTCCAATTCCACACCTCTTCCTTTTGAAGTGAAGCCGAGACCCCGTCCACCCATCAGCAGAGGAATCAAACCTCAGCCACGTACACCATTTCCCGCGGTTCCACCATCGCTTGTTCCCAAAGCTCGCCCTGTAAATGCTGAAATTCCAGTTGAGCCTCTCATTATGAAATATCATCCCAGTGATGACGATGATGGCGCTCTGGAAAACGCTAGTATTCCCTCCGTGATTTCTAAGAAGACTGCTCACTCATTTGCATCTGATCTTTCAGCAGTCTTGAAACGCGGTAAGCCATTAGTAGCTTTAGAGGATACAAACACAAGTTTTTCTCCTCGTTTTGAAAGACTTACAGAGTTTTCCGGTTCTAAAAAATCCCATACATTCGATGACAGTACCCTGTCTTCTAGCGCTGGTGGGAAGGCTTCAAAATCCAAGGAGGAGAAGCTCACGCATATGACCAAGAGCAGAGCAAAGGGACCTAAGCGCAGATTGCCAAAAGCCCCCACTCTTCCTGTTGCAGATTCAGTGAAAACTCACACTCGCCAGCGCTCGCGGTCTTTATCACCTAAACCTAGCCAGCGAAGCAGTGTTTCTTCACCAGCTGAGGTTCCCAAGTTTTTTGTTAAATCATTCAAGTCAACAGTTGAGCCTTCAAATTCGTTTAGAGTTGCAGCGAGTGCATTCAAAACTCCAGTTGATTCTGCAAGTATCAGAATTAAAGTGAATAGCTTCAACTCTACAAAATCCATGCCCAATGCAGTCAACTCTTCAGCCAAGCCTGCATTTTCTTCTGGCGCTGAAAAGCTCAATGCTTTCAAGCCGCCTGCTGATCCTGTAGTATCTAGCAAGTCTCTCTCATTCGCACCTCCTGCAGACCCAGTGTCTAGTCCTCTTTCCACGACCAAGTTTTCTGAAACTAACACGAATGGCCGCGTTAAACCTCTCATTAGAACCCCATCCAAGGCGGTGTCAATCAACTCGAAGCCATTTCCTGTCCCGCCCAAGCCTAAAAGTCTATCTATTAACGTTGACACCGAGTAGTTACAAGACTGTGATAAATCATAACGCAGTTCTGTTAGAATTGTGAAAATAGACTTTAGATTCATTATTTATTTTTTGTATAAAGTAATGTATTTTTTTTTTTAGCCTTTTGAAATATTAACTGTTTCAGGTTGACATAATTTTGATACCAGTATTTTATTATTTTTATTATTTTTATCATTATTATCATTATTATCATTATTATCATTATTATCATGATTATCACTATTATCATTATTATCATTATTATCATTATTATCATTATTATCATTATTATCATTATTATCATTATTATCATTATTATCATTATTATCATTATTATCATTATTATCATTATTATCATTATTATCATTATTATCATTATTATCATTATTATCATTATTATCATTATTATCATTAGTTATTATTACTATTATTAGTATTTAACATTAGATATTTATTTGTCCTACATGAACAAATACAAATCAAAAAAAAAAAAAAAAAAAAAATTCGTCGTCCTGCCTGTTACAGGCTCTCCGGTGTTAGTTTGTGCTTCATAGAGTTAATCACGTGCCTGTTGCTCATCCATGATATTGGCATTGACTCGTTTTTATTTTGTGTATGATGACCGTATCTTTTTTTTTGTGACTTTTCCAGGGCTTCTCTTTGCTGGAAGGCTCTTCACGAGGTCTCTAGCTTCCTTCGGTTGACGCTTTCTGGTGCTCCCATCTCTTTTTTGATGAGATACAGCTCGTTCAGATATGCTTGGTTTGTCCGGCGGCCCTCGGCCGGGGCTATTTTGACCTCCTCCGCGGTTTCCCAGTAGTTCATTGTTGATAGTAGTGGTGTTCTAGCTATTCATCGAGTTTTTTTATATCAACAATGAAGGCACATCATTTTTATATTTAATTTCAGAGTAATGTATCTGATTACGTAGAGATAATAGTTTAATAATTCTGGTATTTCGAGTGCTCATTAATTAGGTTTTTGACTTGACGTTTTTGAATCAGCGGAGACTGTCAAAATCAGGATCATTGTTGATGTCGAGATTTACCTTGTACTCTTTTTGACCCATTTTTTATTTTAGATTTAATTTAGCATCTAGTATCGGCACTCTCATATTTTCCCATACATACAACCATAATTAGAACCCACGGCAAATTATGACAAGCAAATACCAACTGCCCACAACGATCAAAGCAGACCGGTATACCGTTTTGCTTACTATGGACACGCTCGTGCCCAGTGCGGGGATTGACTTTGTAAAGCAAGGAACCCCAGAAGCCGGTGCTGTTGTCTACTTTGGAGGAATCACTCGCAATAGCTTCCAGGGTAAAATGGTGCAGCACCTGGCGTACGACTGCTACGTGCCTATGGCCCTACGCACACTCGAGCGCATTGCAAAAGAGGCGCTCGCGGGTGAACTGAAAAATGGAAACAGCAGCAGCAGCAGCGCCACTCCTGGTAATGGTGGTGGTGATGATGATGGCAATCATGGCGACACCCTTAGCCGCCCGGCCGCGAGCCAAGTGTGTAAAATCTACCTGGCACATCGTTTGGGCACTGTCCCCGTAGGCGAGGAAAGTGTGCTCGTGGTGGTTAGCACGCCGCACCGCCAAGAGGGCTGGGCCGTGGCCGAGCGTGCACTTGAGCACATTAAGGTGGCTGCTGAAATATGGAAAAACGAGGTCTACGAGGATGGCACCGGAGTATGGAAGGGCGCTGATAGACATGCATGCGGGTGCGTGTCAGGAGCAAATAGTCATCATGAGAAAATTGTGACGTGAAGCAAATGATACCAAACTTATTAAAGAATTGGAATCTAGATTTATGTTAAGATTTGGGTTCATATTATGTTAACCACAGTGCAACTGTATTGCAGCAGAATAAATAGATGTAATGATTGATAGAATAGAAAAGCAACCACCTTTCGCTGCGATTAGTTCCATACATTCCAGTTGCTTTTGGACTCGATATAATCACGCACATTGTAGTGCAGTTCGTTAAGAAACGACACATACTCATCTTCGACCATCACTCCATAGACGTAATAGGTCGCGCCGTCTAATTCCTCGCGAGCGATTTGAAAGCCTGTGACACCAAGCTCAGCAAGCATTCTTCGCGCATACTCGTTAACAGATGTCTCTAACACCGGTAGCTGAGTGTCATAAGCCCCCAGCCCCAATACATCTTTTGTGCCGAACAGCTCGGCCACTAACTCGGGATTAACTTGGCGTGGCACATAGATAAAAGGCAGTCTCAGCCCGTCGTAAACAACAAAAATATCGTTAACAAGCAAAGCCCTTACAGGTTTCGTGTCGTACTGGCCGCCAAGACCAGAAATTCCCACAACCTGGGGATACAAAGCCAATGATAGCTGGTATACTGAAGACCGTACGAGCTGTTGCCCAAAGTGAATCCTGGAGTCGTCCTGCAACCGGACCGAGCGGAGCAGCGGCGAGTTTATAAAGCCAAGAATATGTACTGCGAGCACGTTCAGCGACGCAGGAAATACTAACTGTGTGGATGGCTCTGTACATCCAGCTTCACCATTGCCAGAGTTTACGCGGTACGCCGCCAACATTGCTACAAACTTTTGTTGGACTTGATCCCTGAGTTTTGATCTTGTCAATTCAAAAAGACAAGCCATGGTGTTGCGAACTAGCAGGCTGAGTACTGCATACTGATCCGCTGCATTTACTATCTTATTATAAGACATGGACAGTTCGCGGGCCGCAAAATTAATGATGCGAATGCGGCGACACCGAGTCGCGCCGTCAGTGTAAACGATAATTGCTTGGAACCGCGGAATATCTTGCAAAGGGCTTTTTCCTCGATAGTCAAGCTCAACGTCGATACCAGTTTGTGCACTCAGGCAGCCAATGTGGGCAACACCGTTTCTGGTAGTTAGATTTCCCAGGTAGCGTTTAACCTGAATACCCGGCGAGCACTTCAGCTCGAGAGTTGCGTTGTAATAGTTGCCCACTGCACTGAAAGAACGGGTCAAATCATTCAAAAATATTGGCTCATCTCGTTCAGCTGTATACTGAGGGTAAAAATACTCAGCGCCACCGGTTAGCTGACAGACTTGGCTAAGACTGTTGATGTTTCCGCCAAAGGCGAAAAGATCAAGGGGAATTCCCTTTTCGCTAAACTTGCTAGAAATATTTAAATATTTTTGGGGTGCTTGCATAAGTAGTTCCTCATTCTCCTGTGATTTGTGAGGTGCAAGATGCCGGACAATCGATATTACCTTGCCAATTGAGACTGTACTATTATTCAAAAGTTGAGAGGCTACTTCTAGTACAGTTTCCACGACAGGAATCCCTTTTTTGATTCTAAAAGTAGCAATCTCATTATTATTTCGTAAATTACCAATATTGCTAATAAAACTACCAAAAAACTTATTGGGATCGAATGCTAAAGAGTCTAGTGGTAGCGGCACAAAAGGATCCTCTAAGTCACTCATAATCACCATCCCGCCGTTCATTCTGGACTCGTAAAAGTGCACAGAGGTATGGTCGTATGTCAGTAGCACAATCCGTCCTGTAATATTGTCATTCTCATACAGCCGGCTCAATATGCTTTGAACATTTTCAAGCTCGCTTGCCTCGATTGTCACGATAGTGCAATTCCTCAGTTCGTGGCTGTTGTCATCACCTAGCTTCATGTCAAACGAACCAAGTCCCAGCAATTCACAAATCACGCATTCGTACTTGACTAAAAACCCGCCACACTTTGAACAGCGCGCAGGCTCTAGTTCTTCATACTCAGGTGGTGCGGGACCAAATGGCTCTAGGTGCACACCAAAGGGAATTTGCGCCAGACCACATTGTCGACTTGTCGCAGGAACTATAGGCAGTGAAAGACGGGCAGTCTGGTAGTCCAAAGGATGATTTTTCCGAATAGTTGCTAATGACGGGAGCAGGCTGTCCGCCATGCTGTTGATAGATGAAAAAGACATTGTGGTGGAAAAAAAAAAAAAAATAAGAATGAAAATAAAAAAATAATAATAATAAATAAAAAAGCTGTCAACAACGATGAAATCAGGAAACAAGGAAATCAAAATAAGGTAAATTTGAAAAGCTCTATCTAGATGACTAAGGGACGGCTGAACCCTTTGTTTTTTGAGAGAGCCAAAAGCGTCGAGTTATTATTAAAATTGAGAGAATAGGTGCGGGCTGAGTGTGTGCCGCGACGGAACTGGTGCAAATACAATAAAATTACTATATTAATCTATTTTAGAGTTAACTACAAACTTTAGTCTCTAGCAACCTTTCTCAAGGCCTTGCCAGCATGAATCTGTGCAAAGAGAGCACTGCGGTCGGGCACCAGCATAGCAGACTGGTCAGGACCGCCAACTGCCTGGAGGGAAGGGCCCCCTAACGAAGGTGCAGGAGGAGGAGGAGGAGGAGGAATTCCAGCAGGAGGCAATGGAGGCGGTGGCAGAGCAGCTCCAGTGGGAAGTGGTGGTGGTGGGGGAATGCCTGCCGGAGGTGGGGGAGGTGCACTTGTAGGAAGTGGAGGGGGAGGTGGAATTCCGGCCGGAGCAGGAGGAGGTGGAGGAGCCGCGTTGGTAGGAAGTGGAGGGGGAGGTGGAATTCCGGCCGGAGCAGGGGGAGTTGGAGGTGCCACGTTAGTAGGAAGAGGTGGTGAGGGAAGAGTACCCGTTGGAGGTGCCGGGGCAAAAGCTCCAGGTGGTGGAGGAGAAGGGGGAATTCCAAATGGTGCCGGAGGAACAGAACTTTCGGGCAAAGAAGGAGGTGATAGTGCACTACTTGGCAAGGGCGGAGGAGGTGGAATAACTCCTGGAGGAATGCTTGCGGGAGCAGTGAACTGCGGTTCAGCCGGCGGAGGCGTAGGAGTCACAGACTTCACTGCAGACTTTGTCTCATTAACAGAAGTGGTGCTGGCATTTTCAGTTGCTGTAGGAAGTGGCTTGGAAGGTCCCATACGACCAAATAGCATTGAAGCCAACGCAGATGGGTCAGGAGCACCTCTAATAGGACGATCTTCGTCGTCAGAACTTTCATCAGAAGAAGCTCCCCAACCATCATCTGAAACGTTTTGGCCACGCTGATTAGCGCGCTGAGAGGCAGCAGCCTTAGGGTCAATTCCTTTGTCTTGAGAAGAAGACTGAGAGCTGCCAATAGTAGAAGGAGGGGCTGTGACAGGTGTGGGTTTGTAAGCAGGAGTTGTCGTGCGAGGGGGAGCGGCAGCAGCCGGGTGTGCAGGCGTAGCGGCAGATGTGGCGACAGGTGTGGCGGCAGGAGGTGTGTTGCGCAAGAAAGGATTGTTGTCATGATGAGGGGGTGCTGGGGTTTCTTGTTTGGCAGCAAGCTGTCTCAAAAATGGATTATTGTCATGAACGGGCTCAGGCGCAGGTTGAAAAGGAGAAGGAGTAGAGTTTTTAGTGACATCTGAAACAGGCGGCGTAGGCACATCAGAATCAGAGGAGTCAGAGTCCATATTAAGCTCCTTTTCTTCTTCCCGCATGGCATCCATTTGAGCTCTCAAGGCTGCAAGTTGTTGTTCTTTTTGCTTGCGCTTCGCTTCAGAAGTAGCTTTTCTTTCCGCCTCAGCAGCCTCCTCGGCGGCCTTTTGAACCTCTTCTAATTTGCGTCTTTCCTCTTCTTCCGCCCGTTTTCTCGCATCTTCCTTAGACTTGCGCTTAGCTTCCTCTTCTGCAGCGGCAGCAGCTGCTGCTTTCTTGGCTTTTCTTGCAGCCTTCTCTTCCTTGAGCTTTTGCAGTCTGGCCTTTTCAGCTGCCATTTGTTCTTTGAACTTTTTGACCTCTTCATCTTCCTCATCATCATCTTGCTGTTGTTGTTGAGCAGAAGGATAAATCGATTTCGTAGGGACAGGTGGAGGCGTCTTGCTGGCAACAGGTGGAGGTGTACCGGAAGAAATGGCCACAGACGATTTCTTTGGAGCAGGCGGAGGAGGTGGTTTCTTTCCAGCCACACCCCCTGTGGGAGCCTGAAAAGCAGAAGAAGATTTTGAGGGTCGTGAGATACCCATAGCAGCCAGACGTTCATTCATACGACGCTCAGCCTCAGCCTTGATGTAAGCTGACCGGTCCGCTGGAGGACGTTGTGCAGGCTGAGAAGCAGGTGTAGGCTGAGAAGTGCTAGTGCTGGCAGAAGAAACTGAGGAATCACGAGAAATGGGAGGAACAGACGCTTGAAGTTCGTACTTGATCTTTGAGGGTATTTTGCGCAGTGAAAAGATGAAATCTTTGACGTCATCCTCAACACCAATGGCTTCTTCCCATCGGCTTTTGTTTCTCTCGTTGTGAATGTCATCGCGGGTTTCTCTGAGTGAAGACTCTAACTCTCTAGAAATTTGTTCCGAGCTGTCTTCAATATCCCTGACGGTCTGTTCAATTCTATCATGATCTTTTCGAACCTTCTCACTTTCTTCAATGAACTTGGTTTCAAAGTCCGCCAGCGTATTGGCATCAGGAGCTGATTGACCAGTAAGAGAAGCCATCCGCGCCTTGAGTAGCGCTCTATTTCTAGCTTTACGGCGATCGGCTTCGGTAATAGTTCCGTTGGGGCCAGTTCCCGTAACTGTAGAACCAGGATGCTCCTTCTCACTCCTAGCTTTAAATATTTCAAGCTTCAGGTGAGCAATTTCGTCTTCAACCTTCCTAACAGCATGAGTGAGCTGAGGCAACTTGTCCTTTTGAGAATTGAGAGACCGCTGCAGATCTTTTTTCTTGTTGTTGGCATTTCCAAGAAGAGGAGCATTCGGGTAGGTGTTAATTTCCTTTTGGACCTTAATAATACGATCTTTAAGCTCTTCAATCGCCGATAAGTCACGGTCTTCTAGAGTCTTGGCAGTTTGGTACTCCTCAGAGTCACGTCCCTCAAGCACTTCAAGACGAGACTCCTTCTCGCTGATCAATTTTCGCAGCTCAGAAAGAGAAGAATGGGCAGTTGATTCAGACTTTCTTCTGGGCATATCATCGTCATCATTCTTAAACTTAGATGAGTTGAAAGAGTGGGTGTTTAATCCAACCTTAGAAGGTGACTTTAAATCAGTTTGAGAAGCGGACTTGCGAAGAAAAAACTTAGCTTGAGAAACAGAGTTTGAGAAGTTTTGAGAAGAGGGAGGTATGAGCTCAGGAGGGAGACGGTTAGGGATCGGGTAGCCATTGAGATGACGATAGATCAAATGCATAGCAACAGCAAATTCGTCGCGGTTCAGATTGCCCTTATTACCAGGGTCAGAAAGCGTCCAAATGGCCTCAAGATCTCTCTGAGAAAGACCACTCTGAGTCATGACCTGAATAGCAACATCACCGGTCATAAATCCCAAGTTCTGCTTGTCCCACTCAGAGAAAATGCCATCGTAAATATTTTTTTCATCCTTGGTAATGGCCCATTCGACAGTAGCATTGCCTTTTAAAGCCGCTGATGAGAAACTTTGCTGTTGATTCTGCTGGGGCATAAAGCGAGACTGAAAAGCATCCATACCTGGAAGTCCGCCGCCAGGAGTATTGATAAACCCCCATTCGCCGGGGCGGCCAGTCGGCTGAGGTTGAAGAGGAGCTGGTGTGTATCCAGTTGCTTGAGGCTGAAGAGCAGAGTAACCTGTCGCTTGAGGTTGAAGAGGTACATATCCGGTAGCTTGGGGTTGTAGAGGGGTGTATCCAGTGGCCTGGGGTTGGATGGGAGTGTAGCCAGTAGCCTGAGGCTGGAGAGGGGCATATCCGGTTGCTTGAGGCTGAGTATAACCAGTCGCCTGAGGCTGTATATAACCAGTCGTCTGAGGCTGGAGCGGTTGAATTCCAGTTGCTTGAGGCTGAGTATAACCAGTCGCCTGAGGCTGTATATAACCAGTCGTCTGAGGCTGGAGCGGTTGAATTCCAGTTGCTTGCGCCTGTAGTGAAGCCAGTGCTTCAAAGTTACTTTGCTGAGGAGGCTGAGTCGCCGAAGGAGTGTTAAAGTTGGGGGCGTTGGTGGGCTGGTTGGCCAAATTATCGTCAGGAGTGCTAAAAGAAATAATGTCTACTAAGCTAACGACTTCGTTTTTAATAGTTTCTGGCAAAACAGAAGGAATTGCGTTTCCCTTCAGAGCAAGCGAACATAGATACATAGCCAAAGCAAATTCAGGAAAAAGAAGTGAACCAGACTTGTTGGTGTCAGCCAGATTCCAGATTTCACCTAAAACCTGGGGAGAGAGACCAGAAAGCATGAGAATATCTCTAGCCAAGTTGCCAGAGAGAGCCTGGTCGTCACCTGTAAGCTTAGATCTGAATAGCTGCTCAAAGTTTTGCTGGTCTTCATTTGTGATAAATGATAAGCGCACTGTGAAAGTTGAAAAAAAAAAAAAAAAAGGTTAGTGGTGAAATATTAAGTAGATGACAAATAATTGCTATCACTTACCATTAGGAATTTTAACCTTACTCGAGCCGCTGCCGGTAGAAGCGGCGGGGGCAGGTTGCTGGTAGGTGGTAAACTGCTGCGGGATGGGGGGGACAGGTGGAGCTGACTGATAGGTCTGGGGTTGGCTTATATACCCAGTAGGCTGGGGCTGTAAGTACTGGGGTTGCGGGGGCTGTTGTTGGTATTGAAAGGACTGGTACCCTGTAGGATTAGCAGTAATTGGCTGATAGTTGGAGACGTAGCCAGTTGGTTGGGGTTGAATTGGCTGCGGTTGCTGCTGGTAGTAGCCATTCTGCTGCTGTTGTTGTTGGTAGGGCAGTTGCTGCTGTCCATTAAAGTTGTACATTTTGGGGGTTGTGTACAACAGTAATGGAGAAAACTAAGGAGGTAATTGCAATCAAAAATCAACCAGATGAAATAAAAAGCTCAAAAGGGATTGTGTCAGGGGAGGAAACAAAAAAAAAAAAAAAAAAAAAAGAAAGAAAATTAAAACAAGTTAAGGAAGTGGAAGTGGCGATGGTTGAAACTTCTGACGATGGCAAGGAGGAGGTTCAAAGAGGGAGAGGGAAAGAAAGAGACATGACATTTGCAGACACAACAAAAAAGTTCTGAGTTGTTAATTTCTATCTGAATTGAAATGCGGGCAAGAGAGAGCTTGTACTGCTGTCAACAAGGTTTAAAATAAAGAACATAACATTTGAGGCTTATGACTTGTTATTTAACTTTTATGACTGTTGACTAAATAGTACATAAACAATAAAACAACAATATAATATCTATGGTCTAAAATACATTGTCTAACAAAATGCCACCAGATTTGAAAGTTTGAACAATCATCCAACGATTCAACAATTGTAGGCTTTTATGAATGGATCGAGTATCCAACACTGCGCATTGTTGATAAGCCTTTTGAAAATATATTTCTACTACAATTTACCAAAACTAGAAATAAACAGTTTACTTGATAATGAAAATGCAGAGCTTTTTTTTTTTTTTTAAGATAAAATATAAAAACAAGAACACAGAGCGATAAAGAATAACACAGGCAGCAAGCTCGAAAACATAACAAGCAAAAAAGATGTCCGGTTGTTCATCAAAGTCAAAATTTGGTTCCGTTACTTAAATAGCATACTTTCTAGTCCATTCTCTGGCAGTGGTTTCATATCTAGATCTATCAGTCTTGTAGAGATGAGCAATCTCAGGAACAAGAGGATCATCAGGGTTGGGATCAGTCAGCAAAGAGCAGATAGAAAGCAGAACCTTGGAAATAGTCAGGGCAGGGGACCACTGGTCCTTCAAAATGTCGAGGCAGATGGAACCATTTGAGTTGATGTTGGGGTGGTAGATCTTAGTGGTGAAGCCAACCTTTGGGGGCTTGAAGGGGTAGTCTGTAGGGAAGGTGATAGCCAGGAAGAAAACACCGTTGGCGTAGGGACTGTCAGCAGGGCCCATGATGGTAGCCTGCCAGTGAAAGAGATCGTCGCCCACAGGGCCGGCAGAGCAGGAGGAAGGGGGATCACTAAAGCAAAATGTTAGTATATGCAAAAAAACAACCAGCTAAATAGATATAACAAAATAAATAAAATAAAAAAAAAGGAGTATAGTCATAGGCATATCTGGCTGATATTTAAACAGCGATATATACCCAACACATTAAAAAGTCAGATGGTGTGAATACTTACATGCCCAGGTCAGCAAGTTCCTTGTTGATACGCTTTAAGGCCATGGTGATATGTTTTGATTAGATGGTGATGGAGGGGGGCGACAAAGTGGTGATGGAGTTGGAGAGGGAGGAGTGTTTAAAAGGAAGAGAAACAAAAGAGGACAAGGAAATTAAAAGAAAAAAAAAAAAATAGAAATTTTTGTATGTGCCACCATGCCAAAGGAACAGTTTGGAAGAAACTTGGCCGAACTATAATAAAATTCCTTCTCACATCAGGTATGCTAAAATCTCGTGAAAAGATACCCACAAACTACGCTATCAAAATTCTAAAAGTCAAAACTGGCTTAAATTTTATCTTAACTGAGTGGCAATTGCTCGTTTGAGAGTCTACTCTTCTGAGTTTCTACATTCAGGTCTGTGACCTCAGTAGGGGAGCAAGGAAATCCGGAAATTAAAAACGTTAATATCATGGTGGCAGTGCATGGCTTTTTAAAAGTCCAGCATATCTGTCCCAACGTTGGTGTACTTGTAAATAACAAATTAGTTTATAGTGTTGACGCATAAAATGTCTCAGCGGCAGATGAAACACCCAGTTTATAATATTTGAAAATTAAGCGAGTCAGGTAGAATATAAAATAGTTAGGGAGATAAAACATCTGTTTATTATCCATATATCTGGAAACTACATGATGATTTATAGAGATAAGAGATATTACATATAGAAAATCGTCTTTTCCAAAGAGACTGATTAGTATTATGAATATCAAACGAATAAACCGTAAAAACTTTCTTTTAAAAAAAACTTATCTCAGTGAAGCTGGTAATGTAGCATTCTCAGCGCGTATTACAAGTTGAATAGCATTATATATTATATGAATAAACTGGTTAGATAGGTAGATAATCAGTTTTTTTTCTTACATTAAGTAGACACACGTAAAACTACAAACAAAATCATATAAAGAAGAGATGAATTTCAAAAACATTCGTCTCTATGAGACTGGCAAGGTAGCGGTATCAACGCGTATTTCAAGCTCAAGCATTTGATAGTGCCTAATTCTCCATAAATGTTAAAGAAAACCTACGATACATAACATCTAGTAGATTAATACCAAAGATTGACGCTCAGTGAAACTTTAAGTTACTCTAAGCAAGCGACCTCTAGGATCAAGCTCTGGGGAAACTTTTCTCAAGAAGTCTCGCTCTGCAGGGTGCAAAAGACACCCCTCAAGAACGTGCACAACCGTTTTCAGTTGACCACACTCGCAATAATGATTTTGCTTGTTGATGCACTTCACCTGGAGATATGTTCCAAGAACGCCATGACTTATGCGGAGCTGAAATAGCTTGCTCAAGATATGACAAGGCACAGTATTCATGAAGAGTTTCAATAGATTGAAGATACTTTCCTCTATACAGCACCCTTTGAATGGGAGTAGTACTGGCGGATTTCACCTTGTTCCTCGTAGTCTAGTTGTCATTTATTGCACGAAGCCACGTGTAGATTACTTTTCAGCTTTTGCAAAGCCTCATGAAATTTCTTGTCGCAATCATACTTTGGTTGCTTCCACGGTGGACGCTTGCTTCAACACTTGTTGTTATCATCACCAACCATATGCTTGACTCTGGCAAACAAACTTTCAAGATTGTCCTCTCCCGGCTTTTTGCGGTTTGCAAGTTTCCACACAGGTTCAATCGGACTTACAGCACGAATGACTCTAATAGAAAATCGGTCGCGGATTTCTTTAATTTGTAATTTCATCACTGGCAGAATTTCGGCATTCCACTGCATTGCCTTAACCGGCGCAGACCTGAATGCTCCTAAAATCTCGCGTAAAGCAGTGTTCTGATTCTAAATTCCATTATTCCACTGATCTGTCAGTTGGTGATACCAAACTAGGCTAGCGTATTGAAATACCGGCCGCACACACGAGATGTACTTCCAGATACATCTATCAAGTCATCGATTACCCTAATTCTTGTGAGATTGTGAGATTATAGCGAGTTTCAAGAAGCCCTGAGTTTTTTTTTTCAATATGTAAAAACATGAAAAAAGCTTGCACCCGGGGTCGAACCGGGGACCTCAAGATTTGCAATCTCGCGCTCTACCACTGAGCTATACAAGCAAATTTTCTGATTAAAAAATGACAGAAAAGTTCTTATTCCAAGTGTGAAAATATAACAATTTAATCTTTTTTTTTTTGAAATGTCTTTTTTTTTAATATATTAATATATAAATACATACAAAAATTATTGGTCTAAAATATTGAGGTTGTGGCCTCTTCAGGTTTCATTTTGTGACAATTTCTGACATCGAGCTACTAGGAGTGATGTATCCCAGATTGCCCACAACAAATAGCTTTTTGGAATTCGTGTCTTCTTTGTATTTCATTTTTTCTTAAATTTTTTGTAAGATGTTTATTAGATAAGAATAAACTAATCATCTATTTATTCAAATAAAAATCACAGACGGTTTGGAGATGGCCGCCTGTTTCTCGCTCGGACATGCCTACCTCCTTTTGTACTGGCAGGCCTCGACCCCAGGACAAAAGTATTGCTCTTACAAAGACAATTTTAATTATTCTTGGGTAAAAAAAGGTCCAGTCGTCTTTTAGTTAAGAATGCCATGTAGATTGGGAAATTGGTGCTTCACCGACCCGAGGTTTATGAAAGACGGGAGAAAGAGATGGATAAGCGCTTAGGGACTGATAGAAAATAGCAAAATGGAAATGTGTTACTTTGACAATATTATCTTGTCAGTATTTCTTCTAAATGATGCTAATAATGGTAGTTGGGATATATAGTCTTTCTAATCTTTGATGGTTGAGATCTCCACAAGACATGCTTTTGGAGCCGTCCTACAACTTCTGCCTTCTTCCCCGACACCTTGAGACCCCTAGGTTCAACTTTCTTTTGCAGGCCTAAAAAGCTGCTGATGGTATCTTCTCATTGTCAACAAGTCATTATCATCTAGCGCAATCATCCTATCTCCTCACTGTCAAACCCTAGCCACCGATGTGTATAACCATGGTTCTATCTTCAACGTGAAGATAATTGTAAGCCTGCTTCCAACACTGAATTTTACAATGCGGGATTTTGAAGTAAATCTCAGAATTCCTGGCTGTGAGAGTAACCAACGTGCCTCAGATAAAAAAGAACATGACGAATTAGCTACATGACAATTTCCTCTCTCTTCTTTTTTGTGTACGAGCGTTGCTGATGTTGACCCAGCTTTATAACTTTGTAGTGACAGTCCTTAAGCAGCCTTGACTTGGAGCCATGCTTTTTGGGCGTGGTCTGAATATCCTACGATCAAATATTAGAATCAACCTCTTGAAGAAGCGGCATCATGAAAAAAAAAAAAAAAAAAAATTGGTTTTATTTAATTCTCAATGGAGGAAGAATGTCAGGAAATATAAAATATGCGCATTACTCTGATAGGAGCCCTAAGTTCTAGCTTTAGACCGATCTGTATGAAAAATAGCTAAGCATCAAAGTGGGATGCAAAGTCTTTTCACGTTACTCTAGCTGTTCGAGTTAACAAGTAGATAAGGTATCTATGCTAATAAAATTCTCTTTTTAAATTTTTGTGTTTTTGTTTTGGTGATTTTTTGTATATTCTTGTGTTTCTTTCTAATATTATTTATGCAACATTTAGATTTCAGTGTAATAGATAGATTTTATATCTATTCTTTCATTTTTTTTTATTTTTTTTCAATTTTCATTTAAAATTCGGAGGCTTCCCAGACCCTGCTTTTGGTGTTATCAAACTGCCTGCTTATCAGCGTGATGTCAGAATGCAAAACTTTTATATCGTTGTCTTTCACTAAGCACATATACCTGCCAGTACGTTTAAATGCTTAGTAAGAAGCGCTTGATAGAAAATGAATTAACTAGTTTTTATTATATAATGCGAAACCCATTCATTAGCTAAGTACATATTTTAAGATAAAAAGAGATGGATGTTTTTAACAAAAAAAAATAATAAAAAAAAGGGATTACCCATAGTAAACACTAAGTAGTTTGAAAAGGTTTGATGCTTAGTCCCCTGTGCCAATTTTAAGCCCTTTTTTCATCTAAATTTATTTTGGAAACAGATTTAAACTGCACTTAGTTCCCGATAAGTGCCCAGTGATAATGTGCTTTCTTAGAGGTAATACTGTGTGTAACCAAATTTGAATTTTTAGAACGGCTACATTAAGCAAACTGATAACAATCTACTGGCACGCCGTCTCGGCTAACTTTAAAAGCGGTCGCTTTATCTCACAGAAAGTCAATATCAAAAGAGTACAATCATTGAGAGTTTTTAATCCGTAACTGTTACTCAAGTCACCAAAGTTTGTAGTGAGATAACCTTTGCAATACAAGTGGTGCCGTGCGGCTTTTCTAAAGATAATAGGGTTAATAATTATTGGTCAGATGGTATATGCAACTTTGCTAATAATCAAAACTAAGATTTGAGCTCACATTACCTTTCCGCTAACCTTAAAAAATAAAGGAAAACTTGTTTTAATATGTTTCTAAAATTTACTACCTATAACATATAACTGGTTGACTTGTCACATACACATATATCGATTTATATTGTTTTTAGAATTTTCATGAATCCGTGATAGTTATTTAAACAACAAAATACCAGAAATAACTAGAACAGTGGCTCAAGAGAACTTGATGGTTAAGTGTATGATTCTTGTTTGTAGCTCAACATTGCTTCAAAGAGATTAATAAAATAGTGCTGTTGACATATTGAAAGATTCTGAAATTCATGCAACAATATCTAGGAATTCTCCACAAATGACTTATATGCTGAGAAAAAATTGTATTAATTCGTAACAACTACCAGACCGATATTAAATATTGTCAATCAGTAAAGCTTTGACAAGGCACTCTGATTAAGCAATCTATCCGCAGAAAAGATGCGGGAAGAAATCTAGAAAATATGCTTACTATACCAAGACTTTCATTGGTGGCAACCAAAACCTAGAAATCAAGTGCCATCTAGTTATTGTGTTCTGCAAGGTATGGCACAACTTCTTTCAGGGGATGTTTAACTGAGGATTTTAATGGAGGATCCCTCACCTCTATGTTCGCTAGCTACCGAAAGGCAGAAATTCAAGATTAATTTGCACCAGCATTCATTATCAAGCATTTTCCATGCTGATAATGCCTCTCCCCGCTTCAATTTTTTTTTAAATTTTCAACTCGAGTCTTTTCTGCAGTGCTCCACTTTTTACTTTCATAGAATAAGTCACTTACAATGTCTTGCAGCTTATGCGCAGTTTCTTTTAAGGCCAGCAAGCTTTACTGCCCAAAAGCTCTATCAGCAGCCTCCGGTTACATACCTTTTTTAATCATTTTTTTCAGAAAAGAAACAAAAGCAACAACAAACAAATTAAATTGACTCTTATTGGCCAGGCTATTAAGAAATTTGCAAAAAAAAAAGAAGCTGGTATTGGTTTAGGCAAATAAGGGTCCCCAAGCCGGCGTAACCAAAAACTTTAAGACTGAAACTTGCCAATTCCAGTTCCATCCTTTCAAAACTGGGTGGCAACGTTACTTATTTTTTTGGAAAGAAGAAGGATCAAAAAGCTCTTCTTTTGAGACCTATATCTCTGAACTACACTTGAAGCTCTTGAAGCGGGGACAAACGGCATCTTATCCCAAATGTCTTTTTTTTTTCTTTTTTTTTCCACTTCTAGAACAGGTTTTTAGTTTTGTCAAAAAAACACTAAAAGCCAGACTCGACTAACGCTGGTGACAAAATAAAAATCGGGACCAACTCTTTTTTGTAGTCTTCAAGTCTATGTCTAAGACGCTTGGTTCTGCAAACGCTGGTGCAAGGTTTTGCGTTGAAGCGAGTTCACTAGCGTTAAGCCCGAACCCGTTTTTGATAAAGTTTCGTTTTCTAGAACCTCTGTGGCTAAAAAAAAGTTTTTTTTTATAGCCATTTAATTTAGTCTAGAGTCCCTATTTCTAGTCCAAGCCCTAAAAAAAACTTGTATTTGAAAGTTTCAGGTTTTGAGTGAAAGTCAGTGAAGAGAAAACATTATAGTGAAGATAATAAACTAGTTGTATTGGCTGATATGTGTGCTTAACCGGGATAAGTCTACCGCATGGGAAAGAATAAAACTAAAAAAATTGTAATATGTCATATGTTTTCCTGAAACGTTGCCAAAGGCTAATCAACTGAAAAAATTTTACGTTGAGAAAATAGGCTATTGCCTTATGAAAATTGTAACTTTGATCTATGAATTTCAACAAGGGCGGATTATAGGTTTAATGTTGGAAATGGAAATCGCACTCCGTTAGTACCAATTTTTAGTAACTTTTTGGACGGCAACGCTACCTGAAATTTAAAGTTGGTAGTGTACCAAATTACAAGAAACTGCCACAATCCATGACACTAACAGTTTTCTAGATCAAGTTTAACCTTATTATAAAAATTTTCTCGTTCTTACTTAGGCATTCAAATCACTGCAAATAAGTGTGTAGTGTTGATGAGCAGCAAAACTTATTAAACAGTAGAGCAATGTTTAACATTGTTTCTAGCTCTCATTCTATTATTTTTAGCGTTATAATCAGTCGGCGGTTTAAAGGCTAGGCTGGGCAAAAAAAAAAAAATTAAAAAAAAAAAAAAAGAAGGTTTGTTGCCGTTGGAGTTGGTGCCGTTCACGGCTACAATTTTTTATTCACGCCATGTGGATTGTAATTTTTGTGGATGGTAACATCGGGCCAGATTGTGATAATGTTGTCAACATATCTATACAAAAAAATGAAATTGAGAGCATTCTCTCTGGTTTTAGAAATAAAAAAAAATGACCTTATTGTTTTATTTTGCAGGCGCGTCGTGAGGCCTAGACATAATATTTCTTTGAATCTAGTCTTATTAGTAAATTTGAGACCAAAATTATTTGACGCCTTGCAGTCAACACTACAAAGGGTAACTAGCAGACTTTTTAACACACTCTCCAGATATCATTAAATGGCACCGCTGCCTATCTATCAGGTCCATTTACCAAATCCCACGGCATTATCAATGATTAAATAGCTAAATTCTTATCGTAATAATGAGTTCAAGCGTTTTCAAATGATTCCCGTGAGATAAGGATGTCGTGCAGTATCTTAAAACTTATCCTTTGAATCAATATGTTTGCCTCACTTGTCCAATTAAGTCGACAAATCTAAAGCCTAGGCGCAAATTCCCACGGCAAATGCATTAATAACTCGCAGCAGGACAAAAACTTTTGTGGCGCTCACCTTATTTAATTCACAAGTTTACAGACGGTTCCAACCAAAACATGTTTATTTTCATGAAACAACAAAATTGTGTGATAATAGAGCACATTGACAAGCCCTTCAGGTCTTAATTTCTCAAATGGTGTAATCACAATTTCAAACGGCTCTTAGTGGAAGCCAGATATAATGTTGAACTGGATAAAAGGGGGTTATTTTAAATATTAAAGTATCAATCATATGAAAGCCCTTGAATAATACACCTTCGTCAAAGTTTCTCGTTATAATTTCGGCGACACCCTAAGTCAAGATTTGTATGAAATACCGTACTTTCAGTAGATAACTATTTTTTATATTTTTTTTTATTTCACCAGATAGTAGAATAACAGCTGTAAAGCCATTTGCGTGGCTACTCTTGTTTGCTTTTTAATTTTTGTTTTACAGTTCCATTGTGTCTTTTCAATAGGTGTCACTTACTAAACCACTAGCCAATCTATTTGTGCTTTTTTAATTTACAGTATCTTACCACTGCTAGAAGACCCGTAGTTGAATTCAGGTGCTTAACTTCTGGATACTCTTCAGTAACCAGCAAGCAGTAACATGATTATTAGATTAGTTAACAACAACAAAGGTAACCCTCCACCAGTAGTTGTAGACTGGAAATTGGCCGGTAGCGCTAATAATCGAAGAGAATCAGTGGCCGAAGTTTTGCGGCTCTCTGTTTTTTATTGGTTCACAAGTTGCCAATAACGTCATACTACCCTTTAGATTCTAAAGTCTGGATATGACAAAATCTTGTTTCAAAAAAGCTTAATTTCAAAACAAGGTTTGTCTAGCTAGCTGATGTTATGCACAATCAAATTGATGCCTTTTCATTTTGCATCAACCTGACTTTTCTATTATCTATACATAGACAAAAAGTCCACACAACACCCCTAAAATATGTACATTATGTCTTTGGAAATTTATTTTTTAGTCTAATGGGCTTGGAAAAAGCTAAGACAACCAAGCCCGTTTTTAAAAAAGCTTGGTATTTTTTTTAATTTTTTTTTCAAAAATTTTTTGCCACGTACCACCGGCCTTTCAAACGTTGCCATTAATCTTGCAAAGCCAGGTCTGTTCACAAGCTCAAATCGGAAATTATATTAAAATAGTCATAATAGAAGGTGTTGATTCCTACCGTTTCATGTATAGACTTAATTTTTTCTTTTTTATCTATGGAAATGGAAATTTTTGATGCCTTGCGAAAACGATTTTGGCATATCGACAAGTACAACTGGGTGTACCACATTAAGCTATAATCAATGTTTTGTTTTTTTGCACTTTGTACATAGAGTTGTAAGCAATGTGTACCTAATTGGAGACCAAAAAAGTTGTAATTCCCTCTTTATCTCCCCCAAAAAAAAAAAAGAGAAACAAATACAGTCATGCCGTTCGTTATTTCAGTATTGTGCAATTTGGATGGCAACTTTTCCGTTAGAAAAAATAGGTTGACTCAAACCACTGATAAAGAACTAAGCTGGGGTATCTAGTTGTCATTTACTGCTTTACGATAGCTAACTCAAAAATTATCTTTTACGATTAGAAACCAATGGTCTTTCCAAAAATTATATATAAAATACTTGAATTCACCATTTGATATCTTTTTTTTTCTACTCAATAATTTTCTTTTCAACTACCGCTTTCTATTACAACTTTTCAAATCATCACTTTCTTGCATTCACATATATTTCGCTATGAGTGAGAAAAAGGTGATTGCTGTGAACGACGCAGACGTCGACATCTCTTCTAAAGAGTCATTTACTAATCTTGATGCTCTCACTATTCAAGACATTAAGACTCGGTTTGGTGCCGATCCAGAGGGAGAGGTTGAAGATCCTATTTCCGAGTTTCTCTTCAAAAAGTTTCTGGACATGACTATTGAGGAAGCTTTGGAAATTCTTAATACCGCCATTGAATATCACAACGATGATGTCAACTTCCCTGAAGATGTTTTCGATAAAATCAGCCTTATTGTTCAAGGTCCCGAAGCCTACGGCGCTGACATTGAGGTTTATGAGCGCGACGCCAAGACTGAGGCTACTCTTATCCACTACCACTCGCCTTACCCTGAAGTGCGTGCCGTCACAGATCCCTTTGATGACCCTGAGATGCCAGTCGAGACCATTCGTGCCTACTTTTGGGGTTTCCTTTGGACTATTGTTGGTACTGGTATGAATCAGTTCTTTTCTCCGCGCCAGCCTTCTATCAGTTTGTCTGCTGGTGTTTTGCAAATTATTTTGCTTCCTTGTGGTCGTCTCTCCGAGTATCTTCCTGATTGGGGATTCACATTTCGTGGAACCCGTCACTCTTTGAATCCTGGTCCTTGGAATTACAAGGAGCAAATGCTTGCCTCGATTATCTTCTCTGTTTCTATTGGTGGTGCTTACGCTGGTTCTTACAATATTTTTGTTGATAAACTTCCCATGTACTATAACAGTGCCTGGGCTGATGTTGGTTATCAGTTTCTTCTTGTTCTCTCCACTCAGTTTGTTGGTTTTGGTTTTGCTGGTGTTATGAGAAGACTTATTGTTTATCCCGTTCGTGCAATGTGGCCTACCATGTTGCCCACTGTTGCTTTAAATCGTGCGCTTGCTTCACCCGAGTCTAAGAAGACTCTCAACGGTTGGACTATTTCTAGATACAGATTTTTCCTTATTGTCTTTGCTGCATCTTTCCTGTACTTCTGGATTCCCAACTATCTTTTTGGTGCTCTCAGTACCTTCAACTGGATAACTTGGATTAAGCCTGACAACTTTAACCTTGCTGTTATTACTGGTTCAGTGGGTGGTCTTGGTCTCAACCCTCTGCCCACTTTTGATTGGACTGTTATCAACTACTCTACGCCTTTAAACATTCCTTTTTACTCCCAGGCTAACCAGTTTATTGGTACCATTCTTTCCGGTCTTGTCGTTATTCCTGCTGTTTTTTACATGAACTACAAGTGGACTGGATACCTTCCTATCAACTCCAATGCTATTTTCACTAACACTGGTGAAAGTTACGAGGTTTCCAAGGTTTTGACTAATGGTCTCTTGGATCCTAAGAAATACGCCGTTTATGGTCCTCCCTTTTACACCGCTGCCAATTTAGTCGTTTATGGCGCCTTTTTTGCTATTTACCCGTTTGCCATTATTTACACTTTTGTTACTGACTGGAAGGCTATTTCTTCCAGTGTAAAGGACTTGTGGAAGTCTATTCGTAATCCTAAACGCTCAAACTTTGATTCCCACAATGATGTTCATTCACAAATGATGTCTAAATACAAGGAGACTCCTGATTGGTACTTCCTTGCTGTCCTTGTCATTGCTGTTGTTCTTGGTATTGTCCTGGTTAAAGTGTACCCTGGTACCCATACTCCTGTTTGGGGTATCTTCTTTACCCTTGGTATCAATTTTATTTTCCTGATTCCGATTACTCTTATTTACTCCGTTACTGGTTACTCTTTTGGTCTTAACGTCTTGGTCGAACTGATTATTGGTTACGCAATTCCAGGCAATGGTACTGCGCTCAACATTCTCAAGTGTTACGGTTACAACATTGACGGTCAGGCTCAAAACTATATCACTGATCAAAAGATGGGTCACTACGCCAAAATTCCTCCTCTTGCTCTGTTCAGAGGCCAGATGATTTCTACTATTTTCCAGTGCTTAGTTACTATTGGTGTTATCAACTGGCAGATTTCCAACGTCGAGGGTCTTTGTACTCATGATCAACCTCAGAAGTTCTCTTGCCCCGGTGTCACTACTTTCTTTTCTGCCTCCGTTCTTTGGGGTGTTATTGGTCCCAAGAAGGTCTTTGGCGGTCTTTACCCTATCCTGCAGTGGTGCTTCCTTATTGGTGCTCTTGCTCCCATTCCATGCTTGTTGGCAAAGCGTTACTTCCCCAAGGCTACTCGTTACTTCCAACCTACTCTTATCATTGGTGGTTTCCTCACGTACGCCCCCTACAACCTTGCATACTACTCCGTTGGTATGTACTTTTCTTGGGGCTTCATGTACTACATCCGTAAAAGATATCTTGGATGGTGGGAGAAGTACAACTACATTCTCTCTGCTTCGCTCACTGCTGGTGTTGCCTTCTCGGCCATCATCATTTACTTTGCTGTTCAATACCACCCCAAGGATCTTAACTGGTGGGGAAACAACGTTTCTTACAACGGTCTTGATGCCAATCTGGGTGGTTTGTTGCCTATTCCTGAGGACCCTGGCTACTTCGGACCTTCTCCCGCAAACTTCCCTTAAAGCGCTTTCATTTCCAAATTTTTTTTTTCTTTCTTTCCGTATATGTATTTTCCTTAATAATTGACTTTGTTCTTTAGTTTATATATTTTCTTTCTTTTTTAAGTCATTATAGAGTCAAATGTGTGGTTTTCTCAAATATTAATTGATGTCATGATTATTTTCTTGGTAACGTGCCAACCCGCAAAGGGGAGCCGTGATGCACGAGTAGACCTATAGGTACGAGTAGAGAGAAGATACTTTCATTCCTTGATTTTCCCCTAAAATTTCGCGGGGAAAGACCATATTTATATTATTACTAAGCTCCTCAGGTCTTCAAATTGACAACTGATAAACTGCAAGGGCCGTAGCCAAGAAAGGCGACCGTTGATATTTGAGAAGGTTGAGATGGCAGATTTAACCTTTACGTGAGGCTTTGAGTTTAGCAAGGGACAATGTACCCGCTTATATAATAGCCGCTTTTAATAGGTTATCCCCACACTGGGCAAGTCTCACACATAAAGCGTAAACAGTAAAAAGTGAAAAAAAAAAACACAGTCGGGAAAATTTAAATTCACTCGTTTGGTTTTCCTGGGGAAAGTTGATGTTGGCCCATGATATGCTAAATTCCATCTACTTGCAGTATTTCGGGAAAATTCTGAGAAAAACTACAGTATATCTAAATGCAGATATATATATATATATATATATATATAGCCGACCACCCAACTCTTTGATCGAGTGATTTGGAAAAGGCTCATTTTTTTACTTCCATACTCATCCATTACCAATTACTTTTCTAATGCTACGTCTCATCGCCACTAGCAAATCTTCTTTTAGATTTCCTACTACTGCCATTGTAACGCAGTCTAGGGCTATTACAACTAGGAGATGCTTGTCAACTCACGCCCCAAAGCTCAATCTTCCTCTTGAGGGAGTCAAGGTGATTGACTTGACTAGGGTCCTTGCTGGTCCATATTGCACACAGATCTTGGCTGACCTTGGTGCTGAAGTCATTAAACTTGAACATCCCGAGAAGGGTGACGACACACGCGCTTGGGGCCCACCCTACGCGCCATATAAGGCTGGCAGCGACCAGGAGGGACCAGGCGAAAGCGCATACTTCTTGTCAGTCAACCGTAACAAGAAGTCGCTCGGCATTAACTTCAAGTCACCCGAGGGCCAGAAGATTGTCAAGGATCTTATCAAAAGCGCAGATGTTGTGGTTGAAAACTACGTTCCGGGGACACTGGCTAAATACGGTCTCTCTTACGAACAGCTCAACCAAGAAAACCTCATTTACGCTTCCATTACTGGATATGGTCAAACTGGCCCCTACTCTAACCGCCCGGGCTACGACGTCATGGTGGAAGCTGAAATGGGCTTAATGCACATTACTGGAGAAGCTACTGGCCAACCCGTCAAGGTTGGTGTTGCTGTCACCGATCTTACAACTGGTCTGTATGCCGTCAACTCCATAATGGCATCACTTATTCAGAGATCAAAAACTGGCAGAGGTCAACACTTAGATATTTGTCTTTCTGACTGTCAGGTTGTTACTTTGGCTAACATTGCATCCTCAGCACTCATTTCTGGTAAGCCAGACTCTGGTCGGCAAGGCACTGCACACCCAAGTATCTGCCCATACCAGGCTTTTAAAACTAAGGGTGGCGGTAGTATTATGATTGGCGGTGGAAATGACAATCTTTACAGATTGGTATGTGATGCCCTGGGGAAGCCTGAGTGGAAAGAAGACCCCCGGTTCCTTACCAACGCGTTAAGAGTTGAACATAGAGACATTTTAGTACCTGCGATCACCGAGATCACAAAATCCAAGACTACAAAGGAGTGGCTGGATATCTTTGAGGGCAGGAAGTTCCCATACGCTTCAGTTAATGACATTCAAACTACCCTGAACCACCCCCACGTGCTTGCCCGTGATATGGTGGTGACCGTTGATCACCCTGCTTGTGGAGATATCAAAATGGTCAACACACCAGTCAAGTATTCGGAAACCCAACCTACAATCAGATCTGCTCCGCCATTGTTGGGCCAGCATACCGACGAGGTTGTCAAGAACCTTGGATACAGCGAGAGTGAAATCAAAGCTCTTAAAGAAGGAGGTGTCATTGCTTAGCAAGTAGTTTATATGTTCTAAAGATAGATTCTGTTAGTATAGTTGCTCAGTAGTAAATATGCCTTTTTTCAAATACCCCAGAGACGCAGCGGTTAGGCCTGGTAAAACCTGGAAAAGCTTATGAACGCGTAGATGAAAAACTTCAACAGCTAGATGAAAGAATCAGTCAGTCAATATCAGTAAACATTCAGCAAGAATCACAAACATGATTAGGGTACTCACAAACAAACACCATATCGCAGAGAAGTTTTAAAACGTTTAGCAGTGACAAGACTCGTTCTATTGCAAGTATGTTGGCTTCTTTGTTCTCATAAAGTTTTTCGCTTCTGGTGCTCGCTAAATTATTGTATTCCTTTTGCTGTTGGATCAGATTAACGTGCTCCGTGTATAAACCCAGCCATATATTCATCAGCCAGAATCTGTTTGCTTGGTTGTCAGCCCAACTTTTGCTTGGTGAGGCCTGAATTTTTAACACACAGTAGATGTCGTCAAAAATTGAGTTCCAAAATTGCGCCCACAGTTTGATGTATTCGATATTGAGCGCAGGCTTGCTGTCGTTTGTCTTATCGATTAAGTCCAAGCCAGGCCGGAACCAGTCTCCCAGCTCGTTCATGTTGCGGAACATGGAGATCTGAACCACAAAATTAGAAAGCCACACGTCTACAATCGTTGGCTTGTTTGGCGGGACAGATTTGACAACCAGCACCAGCCTCATGAAGTACTGCACCAGTTTGAAGATTTTCTCCTTGCCGGCAGGAGTTTCCAGCATCTTGCTGAATCGGTCAATTCTTTTTAGAGCATCGGAGTGAAAAGAAAGCTTCCTGCTGAATAACGCTGTCGGTCGCCGTTGAGCCTTGAGGGGCCTGTATATGTCTAAGTATTCCATGTCTCAAACCGTTTTTGCCGTTGATTTTGCTGTTACTGTTTTCTTACCGCTGTAGGCTGTTAGTATCTATGAGCTAGCCTTATAAAGCAAAGAAGTTTCAAAATAAGAATAAGCATAAGAATAGGTTTGTGTTTTTTTTTTAAAAAAATAAAATAGATGTAGTTGCTTTAAAGACCATTTTCATCGGCGATAAAATGAGAAAAAAAAAAAAAAAAGGAAATATTGTGCTGACTATGCTTTGCTCGGTTTGCACAAAGCAGCTTGCACGGCGTGCGCACATGGTTCACCGAAAAGCAGAAGGTGGGGAAAACCAAATAAACAAGAAGAAAAAAACACCGCCATGAATTGACTTCTTTTAGGAAGCGACAGATTAAGAACTCCCTTGTTGAGCCTTTGCAATTTACAATCGTGATTATTATTATTATTATTATTATTATTATTATTATTATTAT
>JAJMRT010000154.1:0-42210 GCA_030558065.1 Geotrichum phurueaensis
TGATAGCAATTGTCTTTACCCCGTCAGGGCCAGCGGCCTTGTACGAAGATTGAGTCGATATGGCTTCCTCAATTTCTCTGACTTTGAGCTCAGGCCACCTGTCGTCCCCTTCTCTGCAGAAAGGAACTGTCGGCGAACGTACTCCGGTTTTAGTTGGGAAAAGCTCATCAAACAGCGTGTCAACAATTTCTTTAGTCGATTTTGCTATTGAGCCATAACAGCTTTTTAGAGCTACCAAAACTAGGTTTCAAATAAAAAATTTGTTTTTTGCCTTAATGTTCAAAATACAAAAATTTGGCCTTTGAATGATATGCCAATTGTATTAGTTATATATATAGATACTTTGTGCATTTCCTTTGATAGTTGAAAAAAGTATTTGTTTGGCATTTTCATAATTTTATTTCACAGTAGATACTCATATAAAGTAGTTGCAAAAGTAATACTACAATTCCTAAGCTTGTCCCTTAGACTATCTGAAACCTTAGAGAAATAAATTTCAAGTACCAAATAAAGACAAGTATGGTCTAGGAAGCGATTAAAAAAATAGCTTGAGTGCCTAGAAAAACAAAAAAACAAAAAAACAAAAAAACAAAAAAACAAACAAAACGTCATTGATTTTTTGAAAAAGCTTTTTTTTTTTTTTTTTTTAAAAAAACCTTTGAATCATTATCTATTATTCTAAATAACTCCATACGGATATCAGCCATGTTATATATGAATTAATAGACAAATTTTATGAAAAAACAATAGGCTCTTAAGTAATACTAAATTGGTGTTCTTTTCATACTTTTAAACAGCCTTTTTTTTTTTTTTTTTTGATGATTTGGCTTCAAATATATTGCCTAAGAATCAAATATTGTGGCTCGAAAGTCAAGAGGCGCTCTCAAAATTTTGTAATGTGACTAAAGTTTTATAATTTGAAGTGATTGAGGAAGCTATCATGAACCGATCAGCTCCCAAGCAACAAACATGTATAGATGTTTAGTTTGCTATTATTATCATTATTATTAATGTCAAACGTCTGGGATGGAATGGACACGGCGTGCTATCCAGAGTGAAAGCCTTAGTCGTACATACTTCATTTTTCCCTTTATATTATGCGACTGAGCACGCATTTGCTATAATAGTTTTAAGCAAGAAATCAAAACCAGAGTTAATTTTATGAGATTACACTAGGGTATTTTTGGTTAAAACCAATCTACAAATTCAACTGCCACAACCAACTTAAACCTATATTGTATTAAAGACAATAGCATCAAGGAGTTGCATGTTGAAATATCGAGTTAACGCAACGTTAGTTGATTTAGGATATACGGACTTGCAATTCCTAATAATTTGATTAGATATACTATTGCTATCTGATTTTTGTTTCTAGTTTGTAGCAACAGATACTAGTCATAATGGACAAACTTGAAATTGTAAGCGCCAATGGGTTCGCTATTCAGGTTTGAATTAAAAGGAACAAAAAATGTAGGTTGACAGATGGTAACACATATACAAAGAAAAATATAGTATTCTAAAATGCTGCTCATTTATTCCATGGACGGTGATGGGATGTCAGGGCTGATAATTCTGAGCATTAGCGTGTAAGTGGTTTGTGATTGGAAAATGAAAAGAATTTAAGGTTTCGCAAAAAGAGTATTGAAGAGAGCCCAAATTTGGTACAGAACCTTCCAAAAGCGGAAGAAAAAATAACAAAAACAAGAAAAAACAAACAAACAAGCAAAAACCAACTTCACAAAAAAGAAGACAGTTAGTCTTGTCTTTTCAAACAAAGCAGGAGCCATAACTCAGCCAACAACAATGTCAAGCTCACGCCAACATAATGAACGCCACTGATTCTATAAAATACATGTTTTATATCACTTATTTTTAAAAATATTCATACGTATTTAGTTTCAATTTTTTTTTTTTTTTGTTACTGCAGCCCTCTCCTATATTTCTTTCATAAAAGCCCCAGAGACTACTTTTTTATTTATTTATTTATTTTATTTTATGAAATTCCCTTCCGACTTGGCTCAAAATCACTTCAGTATTAACTGCATCCGTAGATTTTTCGTCGCTTGTGCTTATATTCAATAAAGTCTTGTTCTTACAAAAAACAATCGGTTCCCTTTCTGGTTTCTAGTCTCTACAATGGCGTTTTTTAAGTTCCCAAGAAAGTCTCTTTCAGGTCCTGCGACACCAAAGAAAAAAGCGAAAAAGAATCAAGAGGACCAAATGCAGCAGGAGCAGCAAGAACAGCAGGAGCAACAGGAGCAACAGGAGCAGCAGCAACAGCACCAAAAATTACAATTGTCAATAGCTACACCCGTACCCCCCTTCCGTCGGCGAGCGCCCTCAACACCGGAGCTGTTCATGTATAAGCCTGCCGTTAACACCTTTTGCCTAAATAATGCGTCTCAACAACATAAATCTAACATCCTATACCAGGGGATTTACAGCGAAAAGTCAGAGTTTTTGGCCAACTTTTATCATCCTGCGATACTAACACTGCCGCCAACCCCAACTTCGTCATCATTCCAAGCAAATCTTGCAGCAGGAGCAGCAACAGTATCTTCCAATCCGATTGGTAACCAGTCACCATTGTCTCTTTCCTCTGCGGAAGCAAATAGCTCAAGGCGGAGCGATTCAGGTTCAGATTCATATCGAGAGTACATTCTACTTCAGAGAAAAAATTTAATTCAACAACAGCAACAACGGGAAGAGGAAGATTCAAAAACGAGTGACTTCCCAGTCTCTTCGTCCTCCAGTCCACAAGTTCAGCAACTTCAACAAAAAACTCACGACGGCAATACTTCTATTACTGCGACTACGATGTCTTGCCGTAGTTCAAATGACTGCAGCAATGTCCCAGTTACGAACTGCAAGATGTCGGCCATCATGCCTAAAAAGCCCGGCGTCGTGGTTATCGGAGAAGCAAAGAGCGAGGACGACACACCTCAATATACATCAGTCTCAGGCACGTCTAGGAGTATATCTTCTCGTCGCTTTGATAAGAGTAGAAAGAACATTCCTGAGGCAATCTTAGTACATAATAAAAAATTCTCTAGCGGCGCTAATTCGACACTAGTACAGACTCCAATCTCTGAACACTACAGACCTTCACCTTCATCGGAACACTTTGTGTTTGATAGTTCAAGTAACAAACCAGACTTAATCACTCCTCAACCAAAAGCTTCGACACTTGCTCAACATGACCAGACTGACCGCAACTCAGTTATTTCTCTTGTCTCTACGATAGTCTCTAGTTTAGATGAGTCCTTTTCTAAAAGCCCGGAAATGTCGGACTCTCCACTTTCGACAGACTTTTTGGATAATAAGTACTACTACCACTACTTTAGCGAACCTGGTGCCCAGTTTTCAAAAACTGTTGAATCAGCACCCAACCCAAGAGTGACAATAGAAACAGCAGAAACGATAATAGACGTGATCAAACACAATCCCAACGGCCTTGTTGTAACCAAAACGCCTGCGGTACCGGCCTCTAAAAACTTTTTACGACAAAACCAGGGGCCACAACAAGAGCAGCTAAACGAGCAGCAACTACAACCAGAGCTTTACTTTGAGCTGAGCTCAGTTATTTCAAAACTCATGGATAAAAACCCCTTTCTTCCCATAATTATGAATTTGTATGACTCAAAACTTGAAAGCAGCAAATTCTATGACCACAGTAACTATCCCCATCATTATGACGACGAGTTAGAGCTGTTTGAATATTACTTGACTGTTCCGTGAAACACTAGTTAGCTAGCTAGAACACGATTACAAATAGTAGTGATATTAGCTCAAACAAATAGTTGGAATCAAGCAGCCTCACAGGTGAAGGCTTTGCTATCGCTATTAAATTACTGTATATTATATGGTATATAACTCCTTTATTTATTGTTAGTATTATCAACTTTTTTTTTTCTTTTTTTGTTGAGCTTTTGTAAACTGGTTCATTATGATGTTCGTCTCCATTTCTCAGTTTCCAGGTCAGCGGCCCCATCTTCGTCGTCCTCATCCCGGCGTCTCCGCACACCCGACAGCACGGCAACGTCTTGTCTGTCGATTGTCACCTCTAATCCAGCCTTGCCGTTGCTATCAGCCCCGTTGGCATCCTGGTGATGATTCGTACTAGTAGTCCAGCCGTCATCGTCGCCACCGGCAGCCGCACCCGGAACCGGTAAATCAAGGTCAATATCCATATCGAGCGCAATTCCGCCGGCCTCGTCCTCGTCACTTGACAATGGTGATGCATGCAGATTAGCACATGTGCTCAGTGCGTCGTAGATATCGTGGAACATTTGGTCCAGAACCGCCGCAGAGCTGGCGCCGCTATTGCCATTAGCAACGGTGTCAACAACAGTGGGTGGCTCCAAATATGCTTCCACAAAGCCAGTCTCACTGCCACTACCAAGGTCAAACTGGAAGTAAATCACAGGGCCCTTAGAAAGACCGTGCATGGTTATGCTCTGGTAGGGGATCGAGTAGCCATACCCCAGTACCGGAAACCACATGTAAACTCTGGTGGAAGCGATTTTAATATTGACAGCACGGGTTTGCTCATTCTCACCATTCTCGATATTTATGCCACCGCTAGATAAAACACTGGTGTTATGGGTGGAAGGCGCCGGGAGACCGCTGCCCAGTATGCGCAGCACCGCATTGTTAAGCTCGTAGTAGAGAATGGGATCAGTGTCGAGCGAATACGATGCGGGTGTCGATGCAGCGTGGTCCGCCAGCGATGTGAACTCAGTCAACAGCGGTTCAGCGTCAATCAATGAAATCTCTAAAGTGGATTCCATGTTTTGTTATGTAACTGGCAAACGAAGATATTGTTGCTACGTGTAGTTCAGTGTTGAGGCGCTAAGAGATGTATTTAGTAGATTGTCAAATTAAATTTTTTGTTTTCGACACCTCTTTTGCAGGGATCAAATTAGGACGATCTTTCATCGCATAAAAGCCTGTAGAAAGCTTAAATATAAGTATCAAAGTATAAAAGCTAAATCTCAACTGTTTTGTACTATATCATATGACTCTTCACAAAAATATTTACGTAAACATGTATCCTACATGATTTTTGAGCGTAAACATGGTACGCGAACGACCGAGTTCCTACCGCATGAGAACAAAAACGACGAAACAGCCATTGGGGACTTAACTAGAAACTCCAAGGCCAGAATAGGCCGGCAAATTAGGTTGGGACTTGATTAAAGCCTTGAGTATTTGACTTGTAATTTTTTATGTAAGAATAATAAATATCCAATGTGGAAAAAAAAATAAGCTTAAACATCGAGAGTGAAGTTCATAGTACGATATACTAAGTCTTTTCTATAATATATATACGTGCTACCTTAGACATTAAGAAGCAGATCCTAAGAAAAAAAAAAAAGTTGAAATCAGAACGTTGTGTATATTTACACAATAAAATCTGGGTATTAACGTTCTTCTAAATGCTTTTAGCTTTGCTCTCTGAAAATACTTTTTGTCAAGTGAAACAACCGCTCGACCAGTTTTGTCGAGAAGTAATTATTTCAGGACGAAAAGGTTTCTTTATATATATACATTTTTTTTTTTTAACAAAATGGTTCAAACAAAATTTCGAAACTTTTAAATCTCAATTTTGATTAAAAAAAAAAACAGATTCTAACTTGTCGACAGCAACATGCGTACATCACAAAAATACTTTAGCAAGAACTTTTTTTTTATACAACTCAATATAGATCTATTTGCGTCAGAGCATGAATGCTGGTATCCTCTTGAAAAGCTTAAAAAAGCTTATAAAGCAACTATCAAATGTTACTACACCAAGCAATAGATTATGCGGATACCGGCCTGATGCTGACAAATCTTGATAAACGTGCTTTTGATATTCTTCTACTTGAAATTTCGAAATTGTTGCTTCTTTCTTTTTTACCATTACAGTTTTAAGCATTTACATCATGGCACAATCGCCTACAGAACTTCCATCTCTAGCAACAGTCAAACATATCATACTTGTGCTTTCGGGCAAAGGTGGTGTAGGCAAGTCAAGTGTTACCACACAACTGGCTCTAACCCTCGTTGCCAAGGGCTACAAAGTTGGTGTGCTCGATATTGATCTTACAGGCCCGTCGGCGCCGCGCATGTTTGGTTTGGAGGGGCGACAGGTACATCAGAGCAGCGCTGGATGGGTTCCTGTTTATACAGACAGCTCGAAAAGATTATGCGTCATGAGTATCGGATTTCTACTTGAGAAGCGCGGTGATGCAGTTGTGTGGCGTGGACCAAAGAAGACGGCAATGATTCGGCAGTTTCTTTCGGACGTGGTATGGGGAGATTTGGATTATCTGTTGATTGATACTCCACCAGGCACATCGGATGAGCATATCTCGGTCGCGGAAACGCTGCGAGAAGCAGCGGACCCTGATGGCGCCGTGCTGGTCACAACCCCGCAGGGTGTGGCTACCGCTGACGTGCGCAAGGAACTCTCATTTTGCCGCAAGGTAGGCTTCAATGTTCTAGGAGTTATTGAAAATATGTCTGGTTATGTCTGCCCTCACTGCTCCGAGTGCACTAACATCTTTTCAAAAGGAGGCGGCAAAGCATTGGCTGAGCAGTTTAACTTGCCATTTCTCGGTGCGGTGCCAATTGACCCCCAGTTTGTTCTTCTGATTGAGCAGCAACAGGAAAAAGTTAAGGAGGAACAATTGGAGCTTCCAGAGAACTACAAAAAGAACAGTTCACTTTATCCAATTTTTGATCAAGTTGTCGACGAACTGCTACAAGAAAATCATTTGACGACAGAGATTGCTAAAGTTAATTTACAGTAAAAGAATCTCAACATGAATGAATCATTGGTGTATTAATATATTAGAATTTCTTGATTGCCTGTTCCCCTTATTGCCCAATTAGTCTTTGTAACGATATTTTGGCTGACGATGTGGATTTCCGTCGATCTCTTACTTGCGAGCTGACAGAACTGGGAAATCTGAAAATATCGTCAAGAGTATGCTGATGCTCATCTTCATCACTGTCTACCTCATAATCTGCTACCCTGCTGCTGTCGCTTACGGCATTCTGCCGCACGGGGGACTGAGCGATAGGCAACTCCCCTTCTTCAATACCCAGTTTACTAGCCGCACCAGCCCAGGCATTAGCAAAAAATGAGGTTAGAGTGAATGACTTGGGCTTGACGCTCACGGAAGAGGGACTAGTTTGCCCGCTAAAAGTTGAAAGTATACCTGATGCCTGTCGTAACATGTATGGTGCCGCTTTTCGCCTATCGTTCTTGGAGACATCAATTATATCGTCTTGTATTGACTTTAGAGATGTATTAGACCCAGCACTGTCCAGTGAGTCAAAAGAATGCTTACGATTATGTGCATTGTTGGTCATTTCCGCGCTCTGGGGTAGAACTGACTGTAGATTAAGCATAGCTGGTGGGTAATCTGGTGAAATTGTTGTGGTCGAGACAGAGGTTGTCGGCAACGCTGCCGAAGAAAGATGAACGGGCGACGTAAAATTGAGGTCTACACCCGCATGCTCATATGTGAAAATGTTATCATCATCATTTCCTGATCCAAAGTCCCTCTCATCTTCTTCTTGGCTATCAATGTTTTCATCATCGTTGCTTTCTTCGTCAGTGGATAGAAATGCTATATCGGCGTTTCCGTCAAGCAAGCTCGCGCTCAGTTTGATGGGTGTTTTTTTCTGGGGGGAATAAATTATTTTGCTCTTAATTGAGCTAGAGTAATTCGTTTTATCATAATTATCATTAGAAGCCGTACTAACAGAGGCTGGAGCATTGGGACCTGGTTCGTTAAGTTCCGGTTTTGGTGTTGCTTGGTTTGAGGGTGTCACGAATTCTATTTCCGATTCTAGCTTTGGCTTATTTGCGTCTGGTTCAAGCTCGAATTTGCTTCTAGACGTACCGCGACAGTTGTCGGGCGTCACTTTCGTTGAAACAACTGAAGCCTTGCGGTCAAGACTTCTGCAACTTGAAGAGAAAGCATTGACTGGTCGGACGCGTGAATTGTGATTCTTTAAAGATACTAATGCGGTGGGCGTTGCCTGCAGTCGCGGTGGCCGGTTTTGTAATAACGAGTGTAATTTTGGATAGTGTTTTTTGTGTGGTGAATTCAGCGGATACAACCGCTCTTGATGTGGCAGCAAAGCCTCAATTTCGTGAAGCATAGATGCCAATGAATTGATAGTGTCGTACGTTTTTTCAGCCTCCTTTGCCAGCAAATCAGCTGTAGAAACTGTATTAGCATTTAGCACATAGCGCTCTATAATAGCAACACTCACCTCCTTTCAGACTATATATATCACTCTGTACCCTCGCGACTCTAGCCTGAGTCGCGCCCAGAGTCTGTGTCGCTAACCTGTCAACATTCCCCACTTTGTTTGTGATTCCATTCTGGACATTGATGATGTCGTTCAGCTCGCCTGATAAATCAGTTCTATAGTTCGTTGAGACGCGCTTCATAGAGTCACTGAAATCAGCCACCTCCTTATATGCGTAAGACAAAACTGAGGACATTGAAAAGTCTTCAATTTTAGGCATTGGCAGAGACTCATTCTAAGAATATAACAGAATGACAGGTTAGTCGCGATTCTATAAACAAAAAAAAGGTGAACATTTTACTAACTTTGACCGGTGCTTTCTTGGAATCTAGTTTCTTCACAATCACTGGAAGCCGCTGACTTGATTCAGGCATAATTTTTAAAACTATAGAAGAAGCAATTGAAGTGATGCCACAAGCAAACAGTTTAGTGGCAGCAGCGGCGGGGTGTTAGATGGAACAAAACATATGATAAAGCCCAAACAGTGAATTTTTAAACAAAAAATTAAACGGTTTCACACCTAACCCTATATATACTGGGCTGAAATTTCGAAGGCAAAACTATGTGAGCGGCAGAAATGAAATAATCATAAAAAATCCGATTCGCTTTCATGGCGATTCTCTGTTCCTACTCTGCTCATCCTTTGTACAAACATAATCTTACAGGTAGACCAGCTTTCCATATATCAAATGAACAAGGCGATAGAAAAACCTATCATTGACAACACTAGCAAGCAACCAACTGGCAGCAGTTTAAATAATGTCAGCATTGTCACAAAGTCCATATTTCAAACAACTGCGGCACACTGGGCTCTTATTATCTTGCTAATCTTCGGCGGCTGTTGCTCCAATGTCTTTATGCTTGAGGCTCTCGTTAACAGACACGCCAATGGATCAGGGCAGCTACTCACTTTTATTCAATTTCTCTTTGTTTCTCTTCAGGGATTTTACCACTTTTTGGATATCAAAAACTCTAACATTAAACGCCTCTACCTCGCCAAATCTAAAGTACCGCTGAGAAAATGGGCCTTGCCTGTATCTCTTTTTTTTGCTGTGTCTATGTTGAATAACCTGGCAGTTTGGGGATACAGCATTTCGGTTCCTGCTCACATTATCATCAGATCAGGTGGCACTATGACGACCATGGTGGCGGGCTACTTGGTCGCCGGCAAGCGTTATAAGTTGTTGCAGGTGTTCTCCGTTGTGATTCTGACTGCTGGTGTAATTATCGCCACGCTGGACAATTCACCAAAGGATAATAAACCCGCACGGGAAGGCGATGGAACTTTCAGTTTAGGTGTCACTTTTCTCTTTATTGCTGCGGTCCTTTCATCAATTATGGGACTTGTGTGCGAGAAAGTCTACAAAGAGTACGGCAAGCATTGGGAGGAGAACCTTTTTTACACTCACTTTATGTCGCTACCTCTATTTGCTCCCTTTCTGCCCGAAATTTTCACTCAGCTAAGGGGGATTGCCAATTCATCACCACGCGTCAGCATTCCGTTTACAACATGGACTGCATCAGAGGCTCTGATTTACCTGATTTTAAACGCGCTTACACAATACATCTGTGTGCGAGGTGTTTGTAACCTAGCTGGCCATGCTACAGCATTGACTGTATCTATTGTTTTAAACGTGAGAAAGTTTTTCTCGCTGCTGTTAAGTATTTACCTATTTGGAAACAAGCTGTCAGGTGGGACAATTCTCGGCACCTTACTGGTGTCTATCGGCGCTTCCTTGTATTCATACAGCAACAGCCAGCCAGCTCGCGTTCAACCTAAGAAAAAAACAAAGTAGAAAAGTAAACATAAAGTGCTACAAGGTGGCAATATTATAAATGTTTAGAGAGCTTAATAGATTTTTTGTGCAGGAAATACATAATATTTGGTGTTTACTGTAAATTGACTAGGATTTAGTAGACGTAGCCATGATTTTTAGATTGTTTTTGGGAATAACTGGTAACTGAATCAGATATGGATTTTTTTAATTCCAGACTCAGCAAATTGAATCTGAATCTAATAACGCGCTTGAATTCAATCATATTATAATATTGATTGAACTATGACAGCTTGATTTTTTTGACATAGGACTTTGGCTCTAAAACATGACAGACTTCGACCTTGACACCGGCGTTGACAAGAATGTCTATCCAGTAGCACTGCTTGTCTGAGAGAACATCGAACTCGCTTTTAACTTCAGAGAACATGCACGCACTGGTCTCAGTCTTATATAAACACAGATCTGGCATTCCCGACTTCATAACTCGGTAGTCCTTGGACAAAATCTCACAAATAGTAGCCAAAGCCACAGTTCCCAGGCCTTCACTGATAGAAAGAAGGGCCTTTAGTGGATACCATGTCACCCCAAGTGAAACTGTCTGGCGCGCAGCTTCTTGAGTGTAAACATCCTCAATCTTTCTTTTCACGAAATCCATATCAAACCTGATTTTTTCTAACCTAGCATCAATATCTTCCTTCCGGTTAAAATAAAAGCTTTTGCTGAACAGATCAAGTGGGAAAGATTGGCAATGATGCTCAAAAATACCTGTAGAAACCTGACCAGTATCTGAAGACCGGACTGTGGACCACATTATATCCCAAAAAAGAAGAGCAAAAATTGTTACCAGCATGGAATTTTCTGAGTGCATTCCTTCCCATCCCAGTGTACGATAGAAGGACAATGCCGCCTCCTCAACAAAGACGGCATCACGAGTTCCTTCGATATCAACCCAAGTCGGCCGTTTGAAAGTGTTGCTTTTTGTAACTGTTGTCCCTACCGATGCCGAGGAGTTTACATCTCTAAAATTGTAATTGGGGTAATTTATGGTAGCTTCGTCAGCTTCATCTACTATTCTGTCACACTGAATAGTCCTATGCTCCGGATGCTTGAGCACAAAGTGACTAAAGTCATGTCTGGAACTCATGGGAATCTTGAGATACTTTTCAAGCTTTGTTATGCGTTTCTTCAGATCAATATGATATACTTCGTGGACAGTTGCATCCTCAAGACCCCTTACACATGTTTCTAGAGCTCTTTTACTCCAGAAAAGCCTCATGGCGCTTGCCAAGAGTTCATCAGGTGTGTTATCAGTACTTACTTTCTTAACATCAGATACTGGTGGAGCTGAAGCAGAGGTTCGAGTTACTTTCCGTTTTTTCGCCATACCAGAGATTGGATTTTGTTTGTAATACTCGACGATTAAATGTCGTTCAAATTGTTCTTTATCTTTCATTTCGCAAAGCTCTTGAGAAAAGTCAAATTCTTTCTGCAAAGAGTTCATCTCCAGCAAAGCTTTTCGAATGTAAGCCTTACCACGTTGAGATTTGTGATACAAGCGCTGATTCAGGAACGTATCTAGGAATCTCCATTCCGCAACATGATCACTGACCATACCAGCACATAAAAGCAAAATTGCCCTAACAGTAATCGATTCAGGAGTTGGGTGTGCTAAATCTGAACTCCTTGCAGTGCCTTCGTCGTAAAACGCTGCTGCATATAAGGAGTCAATCACTTTTGATTCCAGTTTTTTGAATAGGTCATCAGCTAGCTGCTTCCGTCTGTCGGATAGTCTGTTGGCCATCAGTGAATCAACTTCAAAACGCAAGTTAACTGCTTCTTCAAAATCGAGAAGTTCTCGTCGAGATAAAAAGTATTTTTGACTTCGTTTGATTTTGTATCTGGGGAATTTCATCAACGACATTTCAGAAAGCAACGCAGCCTCTACAAAGTTTGTTTCAAATTCCTTTCCTCTAAAATAGATGATGAAAGCTCTTGAAATTGTTTGGTAAACGAAAGGATTTAGTTTAACAACATCTTTTCCGAGAATCTTTTTTGCTTCAGTAAGAATTTTGGATTTAGCATCCTTCGAAGGCTGCAAACTAGACTTTTTGGTCGAAGATGGTTGAAAAAATGAAGACACTGATGACTGAGTGGAAACTGCTATAAGATCTTTGATTAATTCACTTTTGTTTTTATTGAGAGCTGGTTTGCTTTGGCCATTTGAGGCTGCCCGCTTAGGTCGTGAAGATGTTTTGAAAAGCGCTGATATTGTCTTTAGATCCTGTAGTGAGAGCAGCTCTAATGTTTCTGTAATCGACTCACAGGGATCAAAATTTAAAAGGAAAGACTCTTCAAGAAGAATAGGTCCATCCACCGTCACCACAAAATCACTTTCTTCTGTTGTGTATTGATATGTTTTTGAGAGGCTTTCAATAGCGTCGATTATATCACAATCCCGTTCATACTGTACATAATCTGAGTGTTTGAACCAGCGTTTTTGTGATCGCATAAAAAACCTAGCAAAAAGGTACTTTGCATTGTCCGAAAGACTAAATATATAGTGAGTCAGGCATGCGATCTCATGGTCACTAAGAAGATGACTTTCAAAATTAAGCACCACCTTTAGGCATCTCTGAAAGGAAAGCTTGTAAGCGGAATCTTCCACGGGATACCTCGTGTAGTGGAGTCCTCTTGGAGTCATCACTAGCGTATCCTCATCTGAAGATTGCATCCCTAAGCATAATTTTGTGCTAACTGCTGGTGGGTGTAGTGGAGAATTCAGCGTCCGAGAGTATATTAAATTTTAAGGAAGTTCCGAGAATTCTGAGAGAAATTTTTGAATCAGATAAAAAAAAAAAAAAAAAAACCTTACTATTACACAGAGAATCCTAACTTGAGCCTTGATCTTTTTGTTTACTACAATAAAAAATTCTGCCCTTTTTTTCTACCATTATACAAATACTCAAGTGTCGATATTCATTTAATCATTTCAAACCTATCAGGTTTTTGAAAAGCCACAAGAGCATCATCAATAATTGGTGCTTATTTCATCGTCAGCAAAGTCTTTCATTCGACAAGCGTTATTATTCTCAAGTTGGAAAAAATCAACTGAGTTTCTCTAAATTCAAAAAAACCTTCCTTTCTTCTCTACAGCCCGGATCTCGCACCTCTTCTCTCCACCTCATCTTTCCTTGGGCCTGCTATTTAAGCATTTTAATCTCAGTCCAGGTTTACCATTTCTAATGAAAGCGTTATAGCCAAGACTATGGACTCTTCTAACACCCCGAAAATTTATCTGAAAGCTCCCTCTCAGGCGAGAAAGACGTCAGGCGAATCACACTCACCCCATATTACACTGAACACGAAACCAAAAGTTTCAGTATTTTCGCAGGTTCTTTCAGCTACTGGTGCAAATAATGGCGGATCTCCGTTCAAGTTTGCAGGTTCTCAGTCCTCAAGCTCTCGCCACGAACCAGGACACGCCCCCTTAACTAGACCCCCTAGTCGGGCTCAGAATCATGGGGCTCCGATTCATGCGAAACCTCGATACAGCTACGGACCCAGTTCTACGTCTGCATCAATTGCTGCTACAATTAACGAAAAGAGACGAGTCAGTGGACCAATGCCTACAATCACATACGGACCTCGGGCACCTCAGTCCCATGCTGCAATCGAATATGACTACCCCGGTCAGCAGAATCATGGAATACATTCCGAAAACTCTTTGAGCGTGAGACCAAAGGCAGCCGGCCTGTCTATTTACCATGGGCCCCGCCCGAAGGTTCCACAAGATTTTGAGGTCAACCCCAAAGTCCGGATTCCGCATGCTCCAACGATGCCTGCACACAGCAAGTTCATTCAGTCTTCAGGTCTAAAAGTTCGCCGTGAATATGCAGGCAAATCGGAAAACAAAACACCCCTAGCGATCATGCCAAGTACATCCGCTAATACAGAATCATATTCTAATTCATCAAGCAGAAATTTGTCTTCAAGCCCACCTGGTTATGCGAAACCGATAGCTCGAAGAACTTCATCAGCCGAAGGACCATTTTACCTTGCTAAGGTTCCTTCCTCTAAAAGTGACTCTAGGTCTCCTTCTCCCACCCCAGGAACGTCCACAACCAAGACAGAACCGAAATCAAAGTCTTTCTATGGAGCATCTTTTATTAACCCTAATTCCTTTTCTCTTTCGCTTTCTTCAAGACAAAACAAGGCTCCGGTACATTACAACAACGACGACGATAACGATGACGATAACGATTATGATGATGATGATGATGAAACTGGTCCGAGTGATCCTGATTTCGATAATCTTTTGATCAAGCCTTCAAGCACAATTCCCGAGGAGTCGGAGGATGCGCTTGATGAAACAGAAGACATGTTTAGCCAACCTGCACAGACAGAGCCTAAGTCTATTTCTGATTTGAAAGTCAAACAAGCTCGATCTGACAGAAAAATCCAAGACTTGGAAATTTCAAATGCATCTCTGATGGCCGTCAACAAGTACTTAGAAAAGAGACTGCGCACTCAATCCAAAGACTTACAATACTTGAAAACAAACACGAGCATAGAACTGACCCGCTTTGATTCCGACAGCGATGAAGAAAAAGAGGGTGACAATGCAGATGAGGATGAGGTTAGAAACGAAAACGATGAAAACCTGTCACCCGAAGAAAAGGAATTGGCGACTAAGACAAAAATGATTGAAAAGAGAATGCAAGCACACATCGAATTTTTGGAATCTTCTGAGAAGATCAATACAATAATGCGGAATTGTTTGTTGTTAACTGATACCCTGATTCAAGAAGCCTCCAAGTCTATGGAGTATGAAGTGGATTCTTTCGATCCCAAGTATGGTCTTCATTTGGCAAATCACGATTTTATCAACAACTCCGACGAAAATATTTTGTCAGATGAAGCTATTCTGGAGCAGGCTGCTGCGTAGCATTATTATGCTATTATGAAGATTCCGCTGAAATAAGTGTAACAATTAATACCCTGATAATAAAGTTATGGAATTAATATCTCTAAAATTTTTTGAAAGAAGTGGCCATAGAGAACAACTCTTTAAACGAAATGCCAAACTTCCAAATATAAATAGGTACACCAAGTGCAATAAATAATAGAGCATAAATAGACTCTAAAGGTTTCTCAATAACCGTTCGGAGAACCAAAAAAAGAGCGACACAGCAGAACAGAATGGGCGTGGTAATGAAGGTTTTGTATGGTCTATCAAGTAGAGGCTCTTTAATCCTCAACACAATAACACCAAAAACTGTCAAAAAGTAAAAAAGATATCCAGCGATACCGTAGAAAGTAAGTAAGCTTTTAAATTCGCCAATCAAAACAAAGAAAATAGTCAGGCCAGCTTGAAGCAGCAGCGAGTTCACGGGGGTATTAGTTTTTGTGTGAGTATGACCAAAAACCGCTGGGAAAAACTCATCTTTTGCAGACGTGTAAATTAATCGAGCTGCCGTGAAAACAGACGCATTTAGCGCACCAAGACATGAAAATGAAATAAATAGTGCAAAGATAATTCCACCGGCCTTGCCTAATAATTTGGTAGCAAATGTGACAGAAACTGTGGTGGAGGCCACAATCTCTTCCTTGGTGAGAACTGCATAGTATGACAAATTCGCCAATAGATATGCGATTATTACTACAGGCATAGCAATATGAATAACACGAGGAACGTCGCGCCTAGCATTCTTCATTTCGGCAACAACGTAGTTAACGTTATCCCACCCGTCATACGCCCAAAGGCCGGCATACAAAGCAATTGCATAATCACCAAGATTTTTGGAGGCACCCTCGAAGAGGTTATGGGAAGTAAGAGCAGGCTTATCACTATCAGAACTCATAGTAACTAAGCCAATAACACCCAAAACAGGTAGTGCAAGAAGAAGCACAGATTTAAGAACTAAGAAAACATTAGAGGTTCGTGCACCAAGTCTAGTACTAAAGCAATTGATACCAGTTACTAGAGCTATGCCAATAATTGCAAAAACTTTATGACCCCAGTAAGTATTAAGAATAGGAATGCAAAGGGATCTTGCAAAGTACTCCCCAAATACTAGCGCGATAATGGCAGCACCACCAGGCTTCAAAACTGTCACAGCAGTCCAGGCAAAAAGGAATGACGGTAAAGGGCCAAAAATGTGATTGAGATATGCTTGTGACGAACCGTTAAGAGGGATCGCAGTACCTAGTTCAGCATATGATGAAGCACCAGTCCAAGCAAGAAGACCAGCAATTACCCAAATAATAAGCGAGGTACCCACAGAGCCGGCATGTAAATCAACTTGTGTTGGTGATGCAAATATTCCCGACCCAATTTGTAAGCCAATGACCAGACTTAATCCATTTAACAAACTGAGTCGTTTTTGCTTCTCTAACGGCACCTCCAGATCTGATCTGCGGTCCCGCGTAGAGGAGATATTAAACATAACGTCGCCAAGAGTCGAGGCGCTGTTAGAGCGAGATTGTCGAGTATTATAACCCGCGGTTAAGTAGTCATTTTCATCCATAAAAGCTTCGCGATCAGAGCCATCATTATTGATAGGAGATCTAAGCGGTGAAAGTCCCCGGCTTGAGGACGTGTGTTGGGAAAAATCGTCGTCCGACGAGGCTAGGGAATCTAATTCAAAAGAATCATGCCTATCCCCCGAGGGACTTAAATCATTGTCACCTGTTAAGACCTTCTGATATGGCATTGTCATTATGTTCTAGTTAATTGGCGGAGTGTGAATTCTGCTAGGGAAGGGGTAGGGAAATGATGGAGAATGTTCACGAGAGAGCATGACAGTTAATGCGATTAGGTAAGCCAACACTCTTTTATTTATGATAATTTTAAGAGAGCATAAAAATTAAACAAGCTCTTGATTTACACCTCCGAATTGATTGAACAATTTAAATCTAATTTCATTCATGAAGTGAGCTGGTGGTCACCGTCACCGTTTTTCCTTCCACCTTCCACATAAACACACATTACAATTGAAAGCTATGGATTATAGGAAGATACGTACGACGATCGAAAACAACACTCAGCAGCAAGCTGTTTCAGTCAACCATAGGGCGTAAGTAGATGGTGTTTATCTCGCGACACTAAAATTAACTAACATGATCTAGACTTATTACTCGAACATTGACAAAATACCCCGTTGATTATGCTTTGTTTCGAGAGCTTTTGCAGAACAGCGCCGACGCAAAAGCTGAAGATGTTGTCATCTCTTTTGGTTCAACAATTCCTGGCGGCTTGACCAGCGAAAACATTACCAGTATTGGTTCTTGCCAAGTTGATCGACTCACTGTCAAAAACAACGGCCAATATTTTAAAGAAGACGACTGGAATAGATTAAAGGAAATTGCCAAGGGAAATCCTGATGAATCAAAGATTGGCGCATTTGGTGTTGGTTTCTACTCTGTATTTGAACTTACTGACGAGCCGCTTGTTCATTCTGGTGAAACAGTCATGTCATTTTACTACTCCGGCGATCAGCTTTGCTACAGAAGAGATACAATCGAAGATAGCAATAAATGGACGGTTATTGACTTGCCCTATCGTGAACCTAAGTCACTTCCAGTTTTATCACAGTTTATTGCATTTCTTACCCAAAGTTTTGTCCTGGTGCCGTTACATTCAATAGAACTTGTCGTGGACGGAATTAAATTACTCTCACTTAAAAAATCTATATCCCCGATAATCGATTTAGATTTGCCGCGAAATCTGAATTATTATTCACCGGACCGAACTCTTAGACTTAAATCCTGGTCATCAGAGGCATTCCAGATTTCAATTACCTATATGAATGTCACTCAGATAAGCGAAAAAATCACCGGGAATTCATTTCTCAACTTTGGTTTTCGTGCCTTCTCAGCATTTGTCCCGTCATCTAAGAATCCATCAGACGAAACTAAAGTAACAGCATTTCTTAGGAAGATTACAGGTAAACTAGACGTAAACGTCACGTCTAGTTTTGCAAAAAAGATGAAGGAAACTGTTATGAAGCCGCCACCAAAGGAAGCCATTATTTCGATGCTTATCGAAAACAGAGAAGAAAAAGAGCTTTCTGAAATCAAAGCTCCACTTTCAGATTACATTTTTCCAAAGGAAATCAATGATGCTAAAATATATATCGGTTTCCCAACAAAACAGTCAACTTCTTTTCGCTCTCACATTGCTATCAACCAACTAATCCCCACCATGGAGCGTACTGCTGTTGATATGTCAAATGCCCATGTCAAGGATTGGAACAAACAAATTCTGACAATGGCTGGTGTAATCAGTCGAACTGTTTTTGAACATGAATTTTCTATTCTTCAAAAGAGAAAGCTGGACGAAAAGCTCTACGAAGATGCAGCTTACTTGATGAATAGGTTTGATTTTCAAAAATCCGCTCCTGATCAATCCGTTGGTAATTTTATTGCTTATGGCTTCTGGAAATGTGCAAACTACGTTCCTCTGCCTTCACAAAAGGGAATCTTACCGTCTACTGAGGTTCGACTTGCCAATGATGCAAATTTTATCGAAGAGTTAGCAATCGTCCCTCAAGTTGTAATTGACAAAGCTGGAACATTTTTGAAGAGAGCTGTCGAGCTTGGCTACTTGAAGAAAATTTCTCCAGCTGATGTAGCTAACGAACTCCAGAGAGGGACGTTGATGCCTGAGCGTTTCTCAAAAGTCATTTCTTGGTGTTACGAAAACGTAAGAGATGGCAACCTTTCTGGACCTGAGCTGAGAGAGATTTTGCAATCTGCCATTGTACTTGAGAGCAAAAATGAAGACAACACAGATAATCTAGTTCTCCTGGGGCAAATCACTACCTATCAGAACAGCTACGATGTACCCAACGAATTCCCATTACCACCCACATGTCTTCCATCCTCGTTAGTGAATATTACAAGCACAAGTAAACTGGAAACATTAGGCTGGAGGCCACTAGAACTTATATCTTGGTTAAATTATGCAGTCTCAGCTAAGGACAGCATCGAGACCGAGAAAAACATGCTTGTTAATTCAACTTTTGCTGAACTTGTTCTGAGTAGGCTTAGTCGGTACTGGATGACTTTTGATGCGGAAGAACAGGAAGTTGTGAAAAAACTGCTGGTTAATAATGAATGTCTCCCCACTCAGCTTGGTCTCAAATACCCTACCGAATCCTATTTTGAGCCCATTCCGCTGTTTCCCAATTTACCTGTTAAAACTACTGGCCTGATTGCTTCTAAACAGTTTCTTCTTGAACTTGGTGTTCGTGAATCTGTAGATGTTGCATTTGTCCTGAAAAGGATTAACAACCCTGATCCTGGTATGAAGTGGTCTACATTTGATGTAGTAAAATACCTGACCAATGTTCAAGCTACGCTGAAGCGAAGTGACTGGGATACTCTCAAGGAAAGTGCATTTTTTGAAGCTGAAGATGGCAAATTTTACAAAGCCTCTGAGTTGTACTCGCCTGATCCGGACCTTGTAAAGCTTAGGTTTCGTTGCTTGAAGTGGGATTACTGGCATGATAATCTTCCTGAAGCCATTTTTATTTACGCCCTTGGCTTAGTGCATCATCCTGAAGTTAGAACTATTTTGAGCCGTACTGACGATCCTACATATGGCACCGAAAAATCTGCCGATAATGATCAGGCTGGACTAGCACTGAGATACTACTTGAAGAACTATGAGCGCAACAAGTACAAAAACAAAGTTGCTTTTAAAACAACGTCTCACTGTATTCCTTGCGTTAAGAATGGAACAAAGTTGAAATGCCTTCCAAGCGAGTGTTTTCTGAACCAGAAGGTTGGTCAGTTTGGGATTGCAGTTGTTGATGAAGCTTTCACAAACGAAGCTTTCAAGTTCTGTATTCGAGAAGAACCTTCTATTGGGAGTCTTGTTACTGTTCTAATAGATGACCCGCCTAAAAGGATTGAAGAGGGTGACGCCAAGTTTTCTTATTTATCGACCATGGCTAGCTTATTGACAACAACCGACAGGAATAGATTGAAAGAAAACAAGTTTATCCCTATTCAAAAAAAGACAAAAGAAAAGGAGTCTGTTATAACTCATTCAATACCATCGACAGTATTTTTTTCAAAGCCGAGCCACTCTACTAGTGAAAGCAACAGAAAATTTTATAATGATTTTTTTGAATTTGTGGACTTTTCGCCCGGTGCTCGACCATTCTTGACCATGGTTGGTGTGAGAGATGAACCTAGCATCACCGAGATTGCCAGGATTTTAGTTGATGAGCCCATGTCAATGTTCAATCTTGCTGCCTCAACTAAGAAGTATACTGACCTTTTACACCAGATTATCATTGAATGGAAGAATGTTTCTCAGGACTACGCGCTAGTGGCCAAGATGAAACACTCCAAGTTTTTAGTTGGAGTCAAATATGAGCGCAATTTTGAGGGTGCTGACGATGGCGCCCCAGAGAAGGGCATTTCCCAGCTTGCCTCTGCTGATGAAGTGATTTTAAGCGACGATGTTGGCTTTTTCAATATTTTCAAGTACGACATTTTGACACCCCCTCCAGATGAAAAACTGGAAGGTTTCTACAAGATTTTAGGCTGCAAGAGTTTGCGCGAAGTTGTGGACGAAACTCAGTCTATTGGTCCTCTCCAGCAGAATCAGCAAACTAGCGATGAAATTAAGAAGAAGTTACTTGAAAGAGCGTTTGTCTACCTCGAGAGCACAAGGGACCAGGCTCATTCCAATGCGCTAAAAACGCTTGAAATGCTAGAGGTCAAGTCCGTCTCAGGCATTACTATTAACCGTCGTCTTAACCTTTCTTACTGGAGCCCCTCTGATCCTATCACAGAAAAGATTTCTGCGTGCTTACACCGTAGTCCTAATTCTGGATATTACGGTCAGCAAAGTCAGTTTATTCTCTATATTGTACCTCATCTACTCGATTGGTATGATGTCAGTCAGGCTGTCATTGGACTTTTATTAAAGAAACCAAGCCCTGATTCTGTTATCGTTTTAGAGACCATGTTGACATCAAATTTAAAGAAGCTTCAACGCAAGGGTTATAATGTGAACAGAATTCTGCACAAGTTAAAGAAAGAACAGGAGGAAGTCGATAAACAAGAAAAGGCTAGGTTGGAGAAACAACGACAAGAAACGCAAGATCGACTAAGAGAACAAAAGAAATTGCTGGATAATCAACGTGAAGAACTTGAGAAACAAAAGGCATTAGCTCCTGCTCCTGTGCCACAGGCAGGTAATCCTCCACCCCCTTTTACTCGTAATCCTAGTCGGCCACAAGATGAAAAGAACAGTGGTAGCTTAGGCCCGCAGTCGCCAGTTTCCCCGCCTAAATCAAACTTGACGCCTGTTACAAAGCCCAAATCATTTTTTAACAAGTTCTTCAAAACACCAAGCACACCATTAACACCTAAGCCTAGCGAGGTAGGAAGTTCTGTTAACAATCCCATCCCTGGTACTGTTGGTGGAAAGTCCAATGCTGATGAAGAAGCCAGAGAAGCAGATAACAAGCATCTTTTGGAAAACGGTATTGCTGCCTCTAAGGCATTTCAAAGCAGCTTTTTGTCATCACCTGCTAGAGCCCCTATATCTGGTGCTATGCAGTCGGATTCTATGGAGAAGGAGTGTAATTCATCTGAAGCCAAAGAACTTGTTTTAGCGACTCGTCTAGAGGGGGGTCCAAGCGTTTATATTAGCGAGGGTATGAGGCTCACAGAACAACTGTTAGCAGAAGCTCAGCGGTTCAAGACCACACTGTTTACTATCTCGCAGCATATATATAGTATCAGCTGGAGCGCAATTCACATTTTCTTCAACAGCCGCTCCCGGGTCGTTGCGTTCAACTATAATGGTTCCCTTTTCTTCAACCTGGCATACTTTCTCAACAATTCCATGACAAGTCAAAATGGCGTCTCGTGGAATCCTGTCAGCCAGCTGGATTACTGGTTCACCGTTTTTGCTCACGAACTAGCCCACAACTTGTGCGAGCCGCACGGTGCTACGCATTCCTATTATACGGAGAACTACATCCAGAAGTACTTGGCTCGCTACAAGGTTGAATCAAACAAACTGATGAACCAGCAACAGTATTGATTTATTTAAAGAGCAATGGAGATAGCTTGCGGATTGAATCAAGATTTATATCTATAAATTATAATTTGAATCAGTGCATTAAAAAATGTTGTAATTGTTTATAATGTAACAAGTAGTCGTTATGCAAAAAAGCCCTTAGCAACAACCTCTTCAGGCAAGAAGCACCAGACGGTACCGACGACACCAATAATAGAGAAAATAGTCATAAGCAGATTGTCGAACCAGAGCTGGTATTTGGGAATACGACCGTAGTAGAGCTTGTGGAAGAAGGCAATCGGGCCGACAACACAAATAGTCGTAATCATAGAGCATCCGAGCAAGCCAATAATACGGTCAAACGAAGGGTAAATAATGGAAAGGTAAACATTTAAGCCAACAACAAGCGGGCGTAGAGCATACCTGGCAAGCTTTTTCCAGTTAATCTTGCGGGGAATCGTTGCCTCTTCTAGTGATTCATTGAGATTAAAGAGCGCATCGAGCGTGGACACGATCGGACGAACCGCCAACGGGGCTTTTGCAATAGGGATAATGGCAATGAGTACCGTCATCAAGAGCCCAAGTAATGCGGGGTACCCCTTGGTAAGAAGAATGGACTTTGACACTTCGTCAGAAACCTCAACACCAAACATAAGAAACCCAAGAATAGCAGTGCAGATATCAATAAGAAAAGTGATGTAGTACGTGGTGGTAATACACGATCCATATTTGGACGGATGTCGCATGTCGCGATAAATGTTGGGGAATACGGCATGGCCACCCCATGGAGACATAAAAATGCCGATAGAGAGTGGCACCGTCATCCAATTGCGCGGCCATAGCCATGTCGACATGGGCGAAAGTAGCGAGCCCGGTGCGGACGGCTTGACCAGGCCATCAAACAAGATGATAATAACCAGCCCAAGCGTCGAAGTGATGCCAAGGATGGAAGAGATACTCAAGATGCTCAATGGCAAAAAGCACAGCGGCGTCAGAAGAAAAAAAGATAAGACTTTGTATTGGCTAGTGGTAAACTGCGGGAAAAGCGCATTAAGAGAGTCAGCAAAGAGAATTATCATTGAAACACCAGCACCAGTGAGCTCGAGAGTGAAAAGGATAGATGTAACCGCGCGGCCGCGAGGGCCGTATGAAGCGTAGGCGATATCCGCATAAGTGACGAGTGCAGGATCCGTATCCATGCACTTAGCAAGCAGCTTGGCCGAGTAGTATGTTGCCAAAGCTGCGCCTGCAAAAAATAGAAAGCCAAGCACCCAGCCAGTGTAGCTAAAGCCAAGCGAAAGTGAAAGCATACCAACGCCTACCAGCACGTTGACTGAATTAAAAACTGTTTGTGGCGCGGTTGACTGGCCTGCAACGGTCGTTGTAATTTGACCGTTTTTATCCTCAATCTCGCGTAAAATAAGCGGTTCTGCGTCAACGCCCTCAGTGGGAAGCGCTTCCGCCTCACGCAAGATTGTTGCACCTTGCGCCGGAAGCGGGAGGTATGATGGCCGCCGCCGGTGCAGGTCGGAGCCCGCGTGATGGTGAAGTAATCCGGAAAACTCATTTAGGCCTCTTTCCGTCTCAACCTCACCGCCGCTGCTCTCTTCTTCCTCAAAAACCGGGGCAAAAGATTGGCGGCGGCTGCCACTGCCAATGCTAGGCCGGCGCCAGCTTTCAAGCAGGCCCTCTTCGCGTGAGCCACTGGGTGGTACTGCCAGCCGTTGCTGTTGTTCTTCATCCCCAGCTACCGCCGTGTCTTCTTGGTCAACAAAAAATGTGCGCGCACGGTTCAAGTCGGTGAGTGGGTCAATACCTAAAAACGACTGGGCACGCGAGTAAGATGAGGCAAAATGCTCTAAAGAGTTGATTTTCCCGACAATAGATTGGGGCATGGAGATGTGCCCGCCAAGAGAAAAGCGACGCCGCGAAGGCATCTGCTCTGCAGCATTCGGCGAGCGAGTACTGCCGTAGGATAGGTTCGGGTTCGTGCTGTTACTGCGCAGCTTCTTATGACCATGATTGAACGGGTTTTGCGTCGACATAATTGTAGATTATTGATATATGTATGGAAAACAAAATATAAGATTGACAAGAAAAGAACACAAAAAAGAAAAATGGCGGAATATGTATGCTGGTTTTGTAATCACTGCCGGAGATCAATGTTCACCAAGCGTTCTATTTCTTTGACAGGCACTAAAATCAGTGAGTTATATGAAGGAGGGGGGAAGGAGATTTTTTTTCTTCTAGAAAATAGATGTCAAAAACTTTTTTAGACGCTTTTTATATCAGATTAGAAGAAGACAAGAAATATAGTTATATATACTCTCAGCTAAGAATCAGAAGAGGATGGGGGAGAAAAAATTTCAGTTAATTTCAATTACAAGCACAAATTCAGTCATTTGCAATGTGCATAATTTTATTTAGGTTTTTGCTCATGCAAGGTTGAATTAAGGTTTGAAGGCTTTTTTAAAGACCAAAAGCCCAGTCAAGACATAATTTAGCCCACATCCACCTTCTCCACTACCATGGTGATTATTCTATACTTTCTTGCCTTAACAATATTTTCCAGAAAAAGAGGGCAATGAAAAGAGATGTTTGCCAATGAACTACAACAATAACCGGGTTTTATGGTTTGCGACGAATTAAATATTGTCACCTTACACACGCGCTTGCATGTTAAAGTTAGACGGCCACCAACTGGGCAACATTTGTGCCTTGACCATATTTTAGAAGTGCCAAGCGCTCTACCCGTCTCACTCTAGAAAATCTCATTATTAAACACATTAACATTTTATATTTTTTTTATATATCATTTGTTTTTATACTACATCACACATTAGTTTCGTTTAAATCTTAAATTGCTTGGAAACAGCGTCAATGATCTCGCCAACAACCTGGGGCTCACTGAGAGTCGAGGTGTCGCCAATGCTGTCAGCCTCACCAGAGACAATCTTTCTCAGAATACGGCGCATAATCTTGCCAGATCTGGTCTTGGGAAGGTCTTCAACAATGATGACAGACTTGGGAGCAGCGAAGGGGCCGATCTCACGGCGGACCTGCAGAACAAGCTCCTTTCTGAGCTCAGGGCTAAGCTCGCCACTCTTGAGAGAAACAAAGGCGATAACGGCCTGGCCAGTAAGCTCATCAGCAATACCAACAACGGCAGCCTCGGCAACGGAGTGGTGCTCAATAAGAGCAGCCTCAATCTCGGCAGTAGACAAACGGTGACCAGAAACGTTGACGACATCATCAACACGGCCACGGATCCAGTAATAGCCCTCATGGTCACGACCAGCACCGTCACCAGTGAAGTAGAAACCAGGGTAAGGCTTCATGTAGGTCTCCAGGTATCTCTGGTGAGAGTTGAAGACAGTTCTGGCAATAGAAGGCCAGGGCTTGCGGATAGCGAGGACACCCTCAACATCGTTGCCCTCAATTTCCTTACCAGACACAGGGTCAATGATAACGAGATCAATGCCAAAGAAGGGAAGGGTGGCGGAACCAGGCTTCATGGGGGTGACACCGGCAAGAGGAGCAATAATGTGCGAGCCGGTCTCGGTCTGCCAGTAGGTATCAGAGATGTGACAGTCCTTGTTACCAATGTGCTCATTGTACCACTCCCAAATCTCAGAAGCAATAGGCTCACCGACAGAACCAAGAGTTCTCAGAGAAGACAGATCGTGCTTCTTAATGTAGTCCTCACCAGCACGCTTAAGAAGACGAAGAGCAGTAGGGGCAACGTAGAACTGAGTGACCTTGTACTTCTCAACAATCTCCCAGTATCTGGAGTAGGAGGGGTAGGCAGGGGTACCCTCGAAGATGACGGTAGTGGCACCAAGAAGCAAAGGACCATAGAAGGCATAGGTGTGGCCGGTAATCCAACCAACATCACCAGCAGTGAAGAGAACATCGTCAGGGTGGATGTCAAAAACGTATTTGCAGGTAGCAGCGGCACCAAGAAGGAAACCACCTGTCACATGGACGACACCCTTGGGAGAACCGGTAGAACCGGAAGTGTAAAGCAGGAACAGAGGGTCTTCAGCAGAGACAGGAGTAGGAGCAAGGAAAGGTCTCTGCTTGGAGACCTCCTCATGCCACCAGAAATCACGGCCGGTAGTCCAGGGAACCTCGTTACCAGTGCGCTTGTAAACAAGGACCTTCTCAACAGAAGGTGTATCCTTAAGACCCTCATCAACAATCTTCTTAGTGTAGACGGTCTTACCGCCACGCTTACCTTCATCAGTGGTAATGATAACCTTGCTCTTGGCATCATTGACTCTGTCCTTAAGGGAGCCGGAAGAGAAACCAGCAAAGATAACGGAGTGGACAGCACCAATTCTCGAGATAGCCAGAAGAGCAATAAGAGCCTCGGGAATCATGGGCAGGTAGACAGCAACAGAGTCACCCTTCTGAACGCCAAAGCTCTTGAGAACACCAGCAACCTTGCAAACTTCACGGAGAAGCTCACCGTAAGTGATCTTGCGAGAGTCAGCAGCTTCATCAGCTTCGTAGATAATAGCAACCTTCAAGAAAGAAAAAAAATAGTTAGAACATGCGGCTTATGAAATTAAAAAATTGGTGGGTTGATAGTAGAGATATGTGAAGCGTGGTCACCAAAATGTTGAGATTCAACAAAAGGCTGGTCGCGCTTTTAAGGCACAAATCGGTAGAGACCGCAGAGTAATACTTAACACGTAAAAGGTTAAAATGGAATGTACATACCTTATCGGGGTTCTTTGCGGCGTGTCTGTCGACAAGATTGTAAGAGGCATTTAGCTTACCCTCGAGGAACCAGGCGATGTCACCATGCTCAAAACCACCGGAAGAGACGGTCTCGAAGTCACGGTCCCAAGTAAGCAGCTCATGGGCAAGATCGCCAAAGAACTTATCAGGGTTCTGAATCGACTGCTGGTACATCTCTCTGTAGTGCTCGATGCCGTTGATGTGAGGTTGAGAAGGGTGCTTACTGTTATAATTGTTAGAAGACAGGTTGATTTTCTAAGACTGCGGTATAACTTACTCGAAGAAGGCCTTAGGAGTAGGTCTCGCAACAATGTTGTGAGCTTCGTGGACGACGGGCTGAGTCATTCTAGTGCTGTATTAAAATATGCTGGGGTTGCGAAAAGTAAAATAAAAAAAATTGATTTGTCTTCAATAATTGATCTGATAAGTCAGGATGAACAAGATATTATTTCAAAATAATATGCTAGGAAATGGATGGGATTGGAGGAGCAATAAGGTTGGTGAGATGAAAGAAGAGTTAGAAAGCGATTAAGGGAGAGGGAGAGAAGATCGAAAGGAGAACAAGCAGGGTTAAAGAAAGGGAAAAAAAAAACGAGGGAAAAAAAAAAAAAACGAGGAATTGAATAAATATTTATATATTTTTTTTCGAAAAGATATAAAGTTGGGTAAAAGGTAGGGGTCAGAATAGAATCAAGAGAAGAAGGGATGGAGTTGTTGATTGTTGGTTATTGTTGGTGGTTGTTGGTGTTTGCCAAATTGTCGTGGTTTTTACCTGCAGCAACGGCGTCAGGCTTTGCCAAAAGAGTTAGGTTTAAGAGAACCCATAGCGGCAAAGAGCTAAAGTCAACCCAAGGAAATTTTTTCTTAGTACGCACTCGATTCCATAAGCATTAAAAAAAAAAAAAGGTATAAGGGCAAGGGCTTTTACATTATTTTTTAGTACCGAAACGGATGCAATATGATTGGTTGGAAATACCCGGAGAAACTGCTAAGAAAAACAAATTAACGATTTCAAGCACAAAGCAAGGTTTGAGGTGGACAAAACTAGACCTTTTGCAGACTAGTCGGGCCATTCTTACGTTTAAATTATTGTGTTATTTACTCAAAACTGCTTATGTCATTTAACGAATGTTTACATAATAATTATAAGATTACAAAGCTTTCTTTATATTTTTTACATACTCAACAGGATTGTAGCAGGTATATGCGCCCACAGTAGGAGATTCTTGTTGAATTTGTTGTTTTGTTTTTTGTTTTTTTCTATCAAATGAGCGCCTTTTTAATGTTAATTCCCATCATCCGTAGAAAATTATACAGCGAATCATTGTTCACGATTTGCTCTTTCCGCTTTCTCTCCCAGCAGGCGCAAGGACTTTAGGCTTGGAACTATATGGGTTTATGTAGGAGCTAGAAACTACCCCTGTTGCTGCCTAAAGCTCATTCTGAAATTTACTGATAATTGTCGCCTGCTTCTCTCAATATCTATCTAGGAGACAGTAGTACTTGAACCACATTAAGTAAGCTCCAGAAAATCATGATCCATGGATCTGTAGGGTCCGCGTTTAATTATGAATATTCTTTTAAAAATTTGGTTTTTGAATCCTGGGGTAAGCCCGCCTTTTTTTTTTTTTTTTTTTAACCCAAACTGTTGTCTGCTATTGCAGTTGTTGACTCGACAGCAGTCCCGAAATTTTCCATATTTTCTTTTGCATTATTTTCTCGCTGACCTAATCCCTCGATACCCCAGATTTTTCTTTATTTTTAAGCGTTTTTTTTTTCTCACTGATTTGACGGCGATACCGCTAGTATCAAAAAAACGCATTATCAAATTTCCCAATTGCATTTTGTTTTTAAAGTACCGTACTCTGGCTTCTTCCAGATATCCGTGGCACATTTGCTTCCATTTTAAACTGCTCATATAAACTAGAACCTTCAAGTAATAAACTGCCAGCTGTACAGGAACAGGCTGTTGCCCAAAAACTCTTCGAATTTCCCCTTCTCTTTAAGCTGCTAGTTACATACCATGACGGCATTTCCATAACAGCACATTACCACTGTCAATTATATAGTGTTTGTATACTAATTTCTAGGCCTGCTAAGCCATCAATAAATGATTTACAGACACTGCCGGCATTTTCTGATTCATCAATTCTAATCTTTTACATAAGAACTTTTTCATTCAGTACGGAATAATGGAATTCACTTTTTTTGCCGAATTTTCTTGCTGTCTTTCGAGTTATGGTTTGACCCCAATAACTCCGAGACGCTAATTTCAAGAGGGATACCTCTGAAGAACTTGCAGGTCAAGCCTGCTAGTATGCAGTGGTCCCGTGTTTGCAATGATCCGTTTAAACACAGTTGTTAAAAAATAATCAATAATTCCTCGAGTCAGTCACGCTGATGACTTTCTACTAGCCAAGCCTTTTGGCTTGTGATCCTGTTGACCATCAGTCATTTCTCAAAGTTTTTTAGGAGGCAAACAAGTAACGCTAGTCATAGCCTCAATAATTATAATTCCAATAAATTTCTAGTTTAATGCTTCGACCAGAACTACTGTGTAAATTCAAAATTCATCTTCTCAAGAATAAAAGAAACATTCCCTAGCAGTACCTCAAGAAATTTTTCTTAGAAGGTCTATACTCATTTAGATACCTAAGGAGAATGATTTTTTTAATTTTTCTACAATAATTTTTTTTTATCTTTCCCCGAAATAACCCCAGATTTTCCTACTTATTATCTTTCATTTCTCCAGACTTTTGGGATTTTTTTTTTGTATCATTGTTGCTGGCATTAATAGAAGGAGCTCTTTCCCCAGATAAGACAGGAACCTTAAAAAGACGTCATCATACCATGCACTGGATATGGTCGGTACTCGCATATTACGCTCTAGATTAGAAACTCAAAACAGTGTTAGAAACTAGAATTACAGCAAATTCGCATTAATGATTGTCAATTTATTGCTCATTTTTGTATGCGCCCTGGTCGCTTTTCCGGAATTCCACATCCCCGTCCATGTTTCCAGGTTCTTAATCTAAACTTCATATTCGTATCTGAGTTTGTTCCTAAAAGACACTCATTTCTAGATAGCATCAAATAAATAAAGGATTTTTTTTTCTATTAGTGTAAATTCTTTTTTTGTTCTACCGTTTCTTTTGATTTTCTATGTATTTATTGTTTAAGGTAACCCTGTGAACTTGCGCAGGTGCTTAACAGGTCTGGGGTAGAAAACTCATTTTACGAAGTCATCAAGACTCCGAATTACAAAATTATTATATACTCAGAAATGTCTGTCACTGTAGCCTAAAGAATTTCTAAAATTTCAATAAATATAAAGGATAGTTATTTTTTATTGTTTTGAGTCTGATTATTTTGAAGAGCAAACAGTCTGGCTCCCATCCGACTATATCCAGATTGGTTAAGTGCACTAAGATATAGCACTAAAGACATAAACTATAAATGCTTTTTTTTATTTTAAAAACTATCAGCTGCCACAAAACTATGACTTTCACTTTAGAACTTGATTGATTTTTGCATTTTCAAATTTTCCATTTTTTTCTGTGGATCATTGAGGGATAAAAGTCCTGATTCTCAAAGCGCATCAGATCGCAGCAGAGAACTCAGTCTCAAGCCAGTGGTAGCATTTATAATAATGGACCAAGCGCCGACCTACGAAGAATTGAAGCTGGAAAATGAGAGGCTCAAAGCGCAGCTTTTTCAACAGCAACAAGAGCAGCAGCAGCAGCAACAACATCCACAACAGGAGCTACCACTTAATGATCAAGAATACCCATTATCGCTTGATGAGTACGCGCGGTATGGCCGACAGATGATTGTGCCTCAGTTCGGCATTAAAGGTATGTCACTTAAATTGCCGTGATATATTGATAGTATTAATTTCTAACATCTTAAATTTTACAGGACAACTACGAGTGAAGAACGCAGCGGTGCTAGTGGTCGGCGCTGGCGGACTGGGTTGTCCTGCCCTTGCGTATCTGGCAGGCGCTGGTGTCGGTAGGTTGAGATTCCTTCTTTAAACATCAATCTTTTTTGTCTAACAAAATCTATTGCCTGTAATTTCCAGGATGCATTGGCATTGTGGATGGTGATATTGTGGATACGTCGAACCTTCACAGGCAAATTATTCATAACACTGACTCGGTTGGCCTTCCCAAGGTCGAATCCGCCAGAAGATACATCAGCAAGTATGGATACACACTCGATTGATAATTTGCTTTTTTTCTAACGTTACTTGGAAATCAGACTGAACCCGAAAATTGATGTAGTCACGTATAATACGCATGTTTACGCGACTAACATTTTTGGTATTATCTCCGATCGGCCCTACTCCCTTGTGCTTGATTGCACTGATAATCCTGCCACGCGCTATCTCGTCAACGACGCATGTGTTCTGACTCGCACGCCGCTTGTGTCTGCATCCGCTCTCAAGACTGAAGGCCAGCTATCCGTACTCAACTTTGCTGGCGGCCCCTGCTACCGGTGTCTTTTCCCCGTTCCCCCGCCGCCCAATTCTGTTGTCTCTTGTGGGGATGGTGGCATTCTCGGACCAGTAGTGGGAATTATGGGTGTTCATCAGGCTATTGAAGCCCTCAAGCTTCTCACGGGCGGTTACGATGCACCATGTGCTGGGGATGACACCGGAGCCGGTGCTGAGTTCAAGCCATTTTTGACGCTTTTCTCAGCGTACTCGTTTCCCCAGTGGCGTACAATGAAGATGCGCGGACGCAAGCCCGCATGCGCAGTATGCGGCGAAGAGCCCTCGATCTCGCGCGAGCTGATCGAGAGTGGAGAGCTTGACTACACTGAGTTTTGCGGTGGCCATGCAAATATAGTACGTGCGGACGAGACCACAGAGCGGGTATCTGTGCAAGACTATAAACGTGTGTTAGATGTCGGCACGCCGCATGTGTTAGTGGACGTTCGGGTAAAAGAACAGTTTGACATTTGTGCACTGCCAAACTCTATACGTATGTGGCTGAAATTCTCTTTCTTTAAATGTGACTATTTTGCTAATCATTGTTTCTCGTTTTAGATATCCCATATCCACAATTGCAAAAAGGAAAGCTGGAACAAGAGCTTAAAGAGCCTGTTTATGTTGTATGCCGATATGGCAATGACTCGCAGGGCAGTGTGAAGGAAATCAAAAAGCTAACAGGTCTAAAGCAGGTTTTTGATATCCGGGGTGGTCTGGACAAATGGGCGTTAGAAATTGACAATACTTTCCCAAGATATTAGCCATGGAACTATTCAACATAAAACGAAATTGATCAAAAAAGACATTTAGCCCATCTTCGATTTTTTTTTTGGATCCTTTTTTATAAGAGTAGTAAAGTCATAATATAAATTAAATTAACACAAAGAACTATTCATTCTCTGCATTCAGCTTGTGGTCATACAGTCGGTGCAGTTTTAGCAATCCACTAGATGTTCCTGCGGCATACCATTCTGCAGTTTCAATATTGCTGCTCCATGCCAAATCTGATATCATTACGTTAACAGGATACGGTTGTAATAGTTCAATGGCATCGCCCTTGCTAATCTTTTCTGTTCTGTAAACAGGTACAATCCGGTAAGCAGTTGCTTTTTGACTAAAGTCAAGCTGCCAGAGAACGGCGCTTGTGTAAGTTGCTGCAAGCACGCGCTGTGGCGCAATCAATCTTCGGGTCGTATTACCGACCTTAACTTGCCCATCTGTACCTCCCGAAAGCAAGAAAGGGTGAAATGGGGATATACCAATGGCAGTTACTGGTACCCGGTGGCCTGTAAAAGAATTAATAGTACCATAAACCCGGAAGTCGCGCACGGGCTGAGCGCGCACTTGAAACAAATCGTCGACAGAAACAAAACTAGATGCCCAAGGAAGGTATCCGCTTGAAGAAGCATTTGTCTTGACACGCAAGCTGTACTCTCGCGAGTTGAGATTACGTGTGTCAATGCAACAACAGAAACCATCAGCAGCCTGCTCAAACAAAAGATCGGAGTTATTGGGGTACCCCGAGGAAAGTGTAAAAATTACCGTGGTTGCAATTGTTACCGTATATGATGGTTCGTCAGATTCAGTGTCGGAGATGTCATATTCAGCCACGCTTCCGTGTTCAGTGCCCACTGCCAGCACATTTTCCGTTCGCCAGCAGAAGCAAGTGATCTTATATCCGGGGAACTCATAAGTTTTTAGTGCCTGTGAAATTTTATACCGTTTGACCTCGTCACCTTGAGGCTTCTTCACGTCAAGAAGGCGTAATTTTCCGTCCTGACATAAAAACGCCAATAGGCCGAGTGTGTCGGCGCCATTTTTCTCATTCTGTGGCCTCCATTTTAGCAGAGATACGCTACCAAAATCATGGCTATAACTGGCAACTAATTGGCACATACTAGTGCTGGTGTCGCCTTCGGTGTAAAGTGTCGGGTCGAGATTGACCTTGTAAATGTAGAAGGACGAGGCGTAGCCTTTTGTTGAAAAAAGTGAAGTCAAGGAGTTATGAATCGGGTCTTTAACCGGATCACGTTGATTGTCATCAAGCACGCCAACAGCAATGTATTGTTCATAACCACCAATTCCTGGCGCCCATGCAACCGACGTAACCATACCGCCAACATTCAAGATGGCGCCCGTCAGTAATCCGTCTTCAAAAGTAACGCGATCCTTATAAGACTCCAAAGAGCTCTCATTTAACGTTACCTTACGGTTTGCAGGTAAAAGATACTTTTCCAATGCATTCTCGTTCAGTTCTTCAATTCTTTGAGCGCTCGAATCGGCAAATTCGAACCGGTCTGCTGAGTTGCCTGTAGGCACCTTCATATATTTACCAAAGCTATCAGTGACAGGCGTGAACATTGAATTGGCCCAAATCTGGCGCGCATTCAAGCCCTCGAACTGATCATCGCGGTTCGATCCCAGCACCATAGTGACGCGCTCCATGAGATTACCTTTGCGGTGCGCAGATGGCAGATTTAGAACGAGTGATGATCTCTTCGACCCTGTCGACGATGCTGCCGGCTTTTTGGCTGGTTTCTGAAGTTTTGGAATTTTTTTTTGAGGTTTCTTTTCGTCGAGCTCATTGTCTCCCTCGTCGATATCAGGTATTTCTTCGTCTTCGTCCGCATCATTTATATCGACGTCCATCGCGTCGTCATCACTGGCCTCAGCCTTCACGGCAAAGTCCGCGTCCTGATCAGATTTTGAGTTTGCTTCGCCCTCGTCGCCAAATTGAGAGTAGTCGACTTTAGTGGTAGCGCGTCTGGGTCTTCGGGGAGGCATTGTTGTTAGTCGTGTCTACGCGTTACCGACAACTCGAATGATACTTAGGAAGGTTGGTGTTGTATTATTGTAATTTTTTTTGTCCTCTTTCAGGCCTCCCAGCACCCTCTAAAAGAAACCTTTTGGTCAACCTGACATTTTACTTTTTTTTCGTCCACCTGAAGCCATTGAGTGACTCTAACACGCACGATATCTTGACGCAACGCCTTCGGAGTTGCGCAATTCCTCTTTCACTACTTTTATCTTAATTCTAGCATAGGGCTACATTACGGTTATGGCGGAACCTCACGACAACAAAGCACCATTTGACACAACCGTCACCGACAACGCAAGTGAACAGGTCAGCGACTCGAAAACAGACAGTGACTTGTTTAGCACCTTCTCAAGTGTTTCCAAGGCTCAAGATAATGAAGACTACAATGATGAGATAGATCAAGAACCGATAACTGAAGGTTTAAAGACATCAATTCCACAATACTACAAGCCTCATGCGACCAGGCTTATGAAAGGCGGTGCAGTTAGCACTAATTCTGACGATGAAGAAATTCAATCTGATGATGAAAACGACTTGGTTTCTAGCGGGCCATCAAATGACGGTTCACTTTTATCGTCTACCCAGGATCTCTCGCCGACACCTAGTCTGCCCGGAACACCTGATCGAGCGCACTTTGTGCGATCAATTGATCAACGTTTTAAAACAAGATTTAACAGTTTGACGAGCATTCAAAGCAATTACAGCGGAGCCGGAGCATCGCGACGGACTGTCTCGTTCGGTATCCCTTCGACCAACGTTGATCAGCTTTTCATTGATGCAGAGACAGATAAATCTTGGGAAACGATGCGCTGGACAAAACTGCGGAAGATTTCGAATCAGATCTTTTCGGAATTTGCTGCCAGCACTTACGGCCGACCAACGTGTTTGCTTGCGGCAGCACTCATTGTCATTGGTACTTCAAGAGGCTTTGTTCTAGTGTTTGACTACCATCAGAATCTCAAGTCGGTTATTGGACAAAATACAAAAGCCGTCGAGTGCGGCGAAGTGACCTCACTAGCCGTTTCAGCAGACTTTAGTTACATCGCATCTGGATACAGTACCGGCCACATATTTACTTGGGATCTGGCTAAGTTCACAACGTACAATATACACGTCTCACCTATTAGCATGAACTTTGTGGGCAAGCCTTCGCATGATGGGCATCTTGAGGGTTCGCGGGTTATTCATCTCAGCTTTCTTGGTAAGCGCCATAGCGCCCTTGTCTCCGGTAATGACCGCGGGATGGCATTCTCGCATGATACAGTGCGGTCAATTTTGGGCCGGACAGTCAAAACGAGACGAATAATGGGTCGATACCCGCAACCACACTTGACATTAGGAACGCCCCACAAGCCGACAGCAATTCTGGCGTGCTCGCCATTACCGCTTGGAACTATCGTACAGCCAACAGATGAGATGTGTTTAGTTGCAATTATGACCCCGTATCTCCTGGCAATTGTTTCGGTGTTTCCCTCTCCCCAGACAGAATTTAAAACTGGGCGGCCGAAGTCAGTCTCTCACGAAATGGGGCTGAGTGGTTGTTTAGCATGGTTCCCGGCCCTCAAAGCGTCAGGAACGTCAAGCGAGACAAACTCACGACTAGCATATTCGTGGTCAAATGTATTAACTATCATGGAAGTTATTGTCATAAAGAAACACGAGTCATCAAAGAGTCGAAAGGATATGTCTTTAAACTTTACATCAGTTAAAAGATATGTTGGTGAAGAAGCGATAGTATCTATTCAATGGATAAGTCGTCAGGTATGTTTGTCCGTTTCATTTGCTAGACCAATAACTAACTTTTATCTAGGTACTGGCTTTGGTCACAGTTACTCAACAACTTTTGCTTTTGAATGAAGAAACCATGACCGTGTCTGCGACGGTGGATCTACTTGATAAGCATATTATGCATGTTGATTTTTTTTCTGCGGCTTTAAAAGGTATATCGACAACGGATCCTGAAACAGAAGAAATGAGAGAGGTTGCTGTTGCCGATTCGTACCACAACAGCGTCAAGTCGCTCAAGGGCAAGATTTTTCTCATGGGCAACTATGAATTTGTTGTTGGCACTGTGTCCAACTGGGCTGACAGAATTCTGGATACTATGGATTTAGGAGACTATGTAGGTGCCATTGACTTGGCGACGGAATACTACCAGGGAACACAGGATCTAATGATTGTGGGCTTGCCAGCGGATGATGATGAGAGAAAGTCGATAGTTGTCAAAAATCTGCCAGAAATGATTATGGCTTCCATCAAGTATACATTTAATGCTTCTCGCATACCAGAAAACCAGTGGATACAGTTACTGCGAGATCTTTGCGACTCAACATTTAGGGCCTGGGCTGCTATTGGCAAGTCTGACGATCTCATGGAAGATATTTTTGAGTCTTTTGAGACTGCTGGTTTTACAATTCTATTCTTTGAGGAATTGGCAAATTTTATTCTGGATGGACGTATTACCTATCTTCCGCCCCGCATCTTCCGTGAACTGGTCAAAACCTACATCGTTACGCCTGAGTTGCAAGATAAACTTGAGGAGCTTATTTGCTCACTGGACATTCAGTCACTCGATCTGGACATGGCTATTTCGCTGTGTACTGAGTACCATCTTAAAGATACTTTGATTTACATCTGGAACCACGCACTTTATGATTTCATTACACCACTATGGGATTTGTTTGAGCTTATAAAGAAAGGTGACTACGAAGGCGATAGGGTTTTTCCTTACTTATCATACATTTTGACAGGAAGAATTTATCCTACAGGTATGCCTTTTTTAACAGCCGAGGAAGCTTTCAAGGCTAGATCCTATGTGTACTACCTGCTTTTTAACAGTACCAATATTGTGTGGCCTAAAGGGGGATCTACACTGTTGACAAAATCTAACGGCGAAGAAGAATCTTCTTATCCCTACCTGTCGACCCTGATAATCTTTGACTGTGCGGCATTCTTTTCCGCTCTTAATGAAGCATTTGAGGATTCATTCCTAAATGATTTAGATTCCAAAACCAATACTGGCTACACTGACGAAGCATTGGTTTTTGGAAATACTATCACACGACAATTGATTATCAATATTCTTCTTGATTTATTCAACATATCGCCTGATTTACAAGAGAAGCGGATATTTTTAGATATTTTTATTGCTAGAAATTATCCCAAGTATTCGCAGTTTATTATTCTTCCTGGCAACATCTTGTCAAAGGTTTTAGAAGAAGTTTGCCTGTGTCAGGATCCAGCTCTTAAAGAAGAGTGCCAGTTAGGTGTCGAAGCCCTCTTGTCAAAGTACAAGCCCTATGATTTAGATAACACCATTGCTCTGCTTCATGAAGTCAAATATTACCATGTTTTGCAGTTTATCTTCAGATCGGAGAAACGCTACTCGAAATTGCTGGAAATGACACTCAAGATGTGGAAAGAAGACCCTGTTGATAGTCTTCCTGAAGACAGCAAATTACTCGACACAATTGCTGAGTGTTTTGGAAATACCAAAGAGGCTACTGGACTGCAAGAAAAAGAGCGCTCTATCATCGAGTCTACTATCATTGACAATTTTGAATATCTTCTGAACATCAATACCCCACGACTGGTGAAAATTCTCTCCAAATACTCGCCCCATTTGCATGAAACCATTTTCAAACTGGAATCACGGACTGATCTGCAGTTTAATTATTTTGAAAATCTTTTTGCTCTAGCGCGGAACAAGAGCGGTGTCTACCCTATCCCGACAATGCGGTATAGACATCTTTACATAAAGCTGCTTGCTAAGCGGCAATTGAACCGGGACATTTACAGTCTGTTGACGGATTTGATAACGGGGACGTACGACGTTGACCTGAAGATTCTCAGAGGTGATCTACAAGAGGCCGGTGCCGTTGATAGCATTGTCTTGATCCTGATCCGCCAGCGCGAATACGCCGAGGCAATTGATTGTGTTGTCGAGAGACTCTACACTTTGGACAAGAGCATTTATGACTCGGTAGAAGAATTTGTGATTCCAGACATCAGAGCCGAATTTTCGAAATACCTAGAGATTGGTGTAGGAATCTGCAGCAGTGCTGATGTCAAGACGACTTCACTGCCAATTAACAGCGAGTCCAACCTCAAGTCACTAAGCGAAAAGCTGTGGGTGAAGTTGATTGACGCGCTTGTTGATATCTCCAAAGGCCACCCTGGGGAGGTTGACTCGAATATGGCTAAGAAACAAGAAGAGTTTACCAGGAACCTCTTGCTGAAAACACTCTCAGCGCTTTTGGACAATGCCGGCAACGGAACTCAACATGATGCCACTATTGTTCGAATCTGTTCGTCACTGATGACACCCTTGGACAAGTCAAAGCCGCGAACAATTGGTACGGTGCGGCCCATTCTAACCGACCTGTTCTCTGCGTATCGGTATCAGCAAAACGTGCTCACTGTTGCAAAGCAGTTGCTTGACAAGGATGCTTATGAGAATTTACAGGTACTAATGGCCAAAAAGCTTGAAGGCTGGCGGGCCTCTAAGTCTGGCGAGTGCGAAGGGTGCGGTAAGCGGATCTTGGGACTTGGCATCGATGCGGACTGGCTCTACAAGCAATGGGGCCAGCTCCAGGTCAAGCGGTTGGAAACACGGCAACAGGAAAGAGTGGTCTTGAGCGCAAAGGAGCAACGTGAGTTACTGAAGGGAAAGGGCAAGCAGAAACAAAAGGGAGCGCCGTCTAAGGACACGGCACCGATGGCGTCGTTTGCTGAAATCGCGCAGGGCCAAAAAGATGGTGAGAATACCAAACTACTTGTTGCCTTCAAGTGCCAACACAGCTACCATCTAGCTTGCCTACGTAACCTGGGCATGAAGAAAGAGCTAAAGTGTGTGATCTGTGAGGCCTCGTGAGGGTTTGGGAAATGTTGATTTCCATGTAAATAAACGGCATTCTGTTTCTTTTTTTTTTTTCCTTGTTTGATATTGCTATTTCTTTTTTATTTTTATTTTTTTTCTCTTCTTTCCTCAAGTTTAACAATTAAATATAAAAAAAAATGGCATCCAAGCAATACGCCAATGGTAAATATCATGAGTTGAGAGTACGGCTAATGAGTCTGTGCTAACTGTCTTTCTGCAGAATTTCTCGCGTTTGTCAACGCATCGCCCTCGCCTTACCACGCTGTGAGCGTGACCAAGGCGCTGCTTACCAAGGCCGGATTCACTGAGATTTCGGAGCGCACCAACTGGAGTGAAGCCGGCCTGCAGCGCGGCCACAAGTACTTCTTGACGCGCAATGGCTCTTCCATTATTGCCTTTGGCGTTGGTGGTAAGTGGCAGCCAGGCAATGGTATTTCCATTGTCGGTGCGCATACAGACTCGCCCTGTTTGCGCGTCAAGCCGGTGTCAAAGAAATCTGCCGGTAAGGGTGGCTATGTCCAAGTAGGTGTGGAAACCTATGGTGGCGGTCTTTGGCACACTTGGTTTGATCGTGATCTTTCCGTTGCTGGTCGTATTATTGTCAAGGAGGGCACCCGCTTTGTGCCCAAGCTTGTCAACATTCAAAAGCCCTTACTGCGCATCCCCACGCTGGCGATCCACCTTAACCGAGGCTCAGCCGATAAGTTTGAGTTTAACAAGGAGACCCAGCTGGTGCCGATTGCTGGCCTGGTTGAAAAGGCACTCAACAAGAAGTCAGTTGATGAGGCAGACAAGCAGGCGACTGGCGACGAAGGTGAGGCTGAGTTTGACGCATTTGCGCCCGTAGCCAAGCGTCATGAGAAATCCCTCGTTGATCTGATTGCTGAGGACGCCAACGTGCGTGCTGAGGATATTGAGGACTTTGAGCTTGTGCTCTACGACACGCAGGCTTCAGTGCTTGGTGGACTCAACGACGAGTTTGTCTTTTCGCCGCGCCACGATAACCTCAACTCTTCTTATACTACCATCAAGGGTCTTATTGAGTCGCTAGACAACCTTGCTGACGACGAAGGCATTCGTATTGCAGCGCTTTTTGATCACGAGGAGATTGGCTCGGCCTCGGCGCAGGGCGCCGACTCGAACCTGCTGCTTGCGGTGCTCACGCGCCTGGCCGAGACTCAGTTTGTCGGTGCCGAGCCTATTGCCAGCACCAACAGCACTACCTTTGAGACCTTTTCTAAGTCATTTTTGATCTCAGCTGACATGGCCCATGCCATCCACCCCAACTACGAGGGTAAGCACGAGGCCAACCATGCGCCCGTGATCAACGCCGGCCCCGTGATTAAAATCAACGCCAACCAGCGCTACGCGACCAACTCCGTTGGCACCGTTTTACTCAAAACCGTGGCTAATGCTGCGCGCGTCCCCTTGCAGCTTTTTGTTGTGCGCAATGACTCGACCTGTGGCAGTACCATTGGCCCCATTTTAGCCAGTAAATTGGGTATCCGCACGCTGGATATTGGCTCGCCGCAACTCTCAATGCATTCGATCCGCGAGACTGCTGGTACAGATGATATTGGATACTCGGTCCAGCTTTTCAAGGAGTTTTACAGCGTAAGTATTAATATTTTTTCACAAGGAGAATAATAAGACGGACTACTAACATTTAATTTTTAGACATATACTGAGGTGGAAAAGAAGGTTATTGTTGATGCCATTTAAGTAGTATACCCCGTTTTTCTTTATAGGTATATATCTATATTGCCAATGAATCAAGCGTTTTTACTAAGTTTTTTTTTTCTTTTTTTTTTAAAAAAAAAAAATATGAGTATAATTATTACTTTTCCAATTGTTGTTGTAATTGCAACTGTTTTTCAAATATCTCCCGTACTTCAGTGGGAATGGGCGCTTTGACCCCACCGTTTGTATAATCGACGGTGACAATGACCTCGCGGATACGAGCAGCGACTTTCTTGGCTTGATGGGAAATCACCACGCCTGAGAGCACGAACCGGTCAGGTTCGCTTAAAGGCTGCAGTTTATGGATGACTGAAATAGTGTCAGGAAATTTTATTGGCTAAACGGTAGCAGCAGCAACGGGTATGTGTGTGTTAGCTTGGAGCATTAAGTTTACCATTTTTTTTTTTTTGTGGATGTGTATACATACGTAACGCCAGGCCAGCTCGACCGACCGGATAATGGGGCCCACGCCCACGCCGCCCATGAACTTATTAGCAAGGGGGCCCAGAACCGCGCGGAAATAATTCACTCTTGCTATTATCACTGTCAGTCATAATCAAATCTAAGCAATACCCCGGTTTTTGTTTTGTTTTTGTTCATGTTTACCAGATTCAAACCATTTTAAATACATTACATTATTGACATGACCAAACGTGTCCATGTCACCCCAGAATATGTCGTGATTAACAAGCCCACCGGACTCGAGTCGGTAGTGGTTGTTACTGTCGCTGGTGGTGTTGGGTCGGCGTTGCGTGGCTGCGTCTTCGGCGGCAAGGACTTGCAAAAGCATTGTGCGAGTCTCGGGGGTAAGTGCGCGCGCGCCCGTAGTGATGCTCCGCGTGGCTGCCGTCATTGTACCAGGGCCAAGAAAAAGTGTAGGCTGGACGCTGCAGCGCGCAAGCCCTATCAGACGGGAAGTATATGCAGGCTTGAAAAACATGGAGAAAACGTTGTTGTTGTTTATTTCTATATTGTTGCTGTCTAGGCGGCTGTTATTATAAATTTGGGGCTCAAAGGCTGGTTCAATTGTGATCTAAAAAAAAATTAAGTAGACTGTTTTCGAATTGTAATCGGTGCAAAAACGCTTTTTATTTATTTTTTTTTATTTTGGACTAGGCAAGAGCGGGTTTTTATAGCTTTGGCGGCGCCTGTGGGGTAATAACTTGGTAATAAAAATAAAAATAAAAAAAGGACCTGGTAGCAGGTGCGCGCGAAACTCAATCGGCGGTTCTAACGGCGCGGTCTAGCGCCTTCGCATCAACGGCAAAGGTTGAAAGTGGCCCACGTCCTTTTTTTTTCACTACTGTTGACAAGTGCAAGATAAAAACTATAAATTAACAGCAAACATGGTAGTAATACGACTGATAGCAATACAAAAATAATAAAAAAAAGACGTTA
>JAJMRT010000155.1:0-42151 GCA_030558065.1 Geotrichum phurueaensis
TGCTGCTCCTGCTGCTGCTCCTGCTGCTGCTCCTGCTGCTGCTCCTGTTGCTGCTCCTGTTGCTGCTCCTGTTGCTGCTCCTGTTGCTGCTCCTGTGTCTAAGTCTATTGATACCCCTGCTGCCACCAAATCCCCTGAACCTGAAGCACCTGCTGAACAGCATGAGCATGTTCAAGAGCCCGAGGAAATTGTGGAAGAGGAAGTAGATGATAGAACTATGTTTGAAAAAATTGAAGATACTGCTGCTACTATTGCCGAAAGCATTGCTGCGGTCTCCACTCCTGTTGCTGCAGTTGCTGGCTCTATTGCTGCTGGCGCTGCCACTGCTGCTGCTGCTATTCCCGTTGCTGCGGTTCCTTTGGCCGCTGTTGCTGCCACCGCTGGTGCCGTTGCTGCCGTTACTGCTCCTATTGCTTCTATTGTTGCTCCTATTGCTGCTCTTGATGACGAGCGTGTCGCTGAAAAAGAGGCTAAGGAAAAGGCTAAGAAAGAGGCTGCTGCGGCTTCTGAGGCAGATCACAAAGCTAAAAAGACCTGCGACTCGGAAACTTGTTCTGTTGCTTCCAAAAAATCTTCTGAAGCTCCTGCCGCTGGTCCTTCTGGTGAAGCTTCTAGTTCTGCTGTTCCGGCTGCTGCCCCTGCTGTGACTGGCTCCGAAACTGCAGTTCTTCAACATGATGCCAGCTCTGTTGCTGCAAGTGATCTGGTTCCTGTCAGCACTACTGCTACCAGCGTTGCCCCTGTGGCTACTCAGGCCACTGCTGTTGATCCTCAGCAACAGGAAACCTCTAGTAAGTCGTTGACCGCTTCTGGTGACAAGGTCAATTCAGCTGATAATTCTGCCGAGGCTGCTGCTGCCGAAGCTAGTTCTAGAGAGGTTCCCGAGAACGCTGTTACTAATATCCAAAAGAAGAAAGAAAACTGGTTCAGCAGAATGATTGGCTGGTTCAAATGGCTTTTCGGTATTAAGGACAAGCAGCCTGAGCCTGAGCCTGCCGCCGAGCAAGCTGTGCCCTCTTCTCAGTAAGTCCAAGCTATTTTTTTTTGTTAGCTTTTGACGTTGCTGTGATTTTATGCATTTTTATTGTTATGTTTTGTGATTTTTTTTTGTCGATTTTAGAGTCGAAACAGTTTTGAAGGATGAGTGAAGCGATGAGATGATAACAGACACAACGCAATGGATTTGGAATAGCACCACACAACATCTTTCCTTAAACAGCCATATGAAGAGAGTGCAAAGAAGAATGATGAAAAGAAACCGACGAAAGCAAAAAAAAAAAAACACCAACATGAAGGAAAGAGCTTAGGAAGACAAAACCATCAAACGAAAATAGATGAGAATGGGGGGGAAAGGAGAAGATGACCGTGCAAAAAGAGATGATTGATAATGATGAGAAGAGAACAAGAGGGGACAAGAATTATGGAGAAAAGAGATCAAATTCATTTTTGGAGATAAAAAACCTGAATATACTAGACTGGTTATTGCAGCTGTTCTATCAGGTTTGGTATCTTGAAAAAAAATCTTGATCCTATTGTTCATTTCTCTGGCCTAATTTCGTGTTTTTCTTTTGCTGAGTTTGATTGACTTGGCATTTGACTAGTTTGATAGGACTTTTGCCTTTATTTTTTTTTTTCTTTCTAGATTTGTTTGATGGATTTTGGTTTTTTTTTTGTATTCTCACTGGACTGGGGTATTTTTGATTTTTTGATTTGGAGTTGGTTGATTTTGGCATCTTCGTTAAAGTCTTAATTGGTGTTGTTGTTGGATAGATTGTTTGGTTTAGTGGGCCTTGGAAAGAGTTATTTTGCAGTTGTATTGTCGCGTTTGAAATCATTTTATTTACCATTCTTGGACTTGTATTTGACATTCTTGTTCATGTTTTGTTTACTTTTCACTCCTTTTAGTTTATAATTATCTTTTTTTTTCTTTTTTTTTTTTTTATATTTTTTTGTCTAGTAATTTTTTCCATAATAACTTTAAAATGCTTAAATTTGTTTAAGTCTCTTGTACTATATTCTAGATGCTTTATAAAAAAGCATAAGTCTCAATTCAATAATGTCCACGTAGCGGGATCTCGCCATACCAAAGGCACCATTCATTCACCTCAGTAATAATTTTTTTTTATTTTTATTTATTATTTTTTTTTTTTTTTGTATACTTACTTTCTCTCTTCTTTTTTTTTTTTTTTTTTTTTTTTTTTTTTTTTTTTTTTTTTTTTTTTTTTATTTTTTTTTTATTTTCTTTTGATCTCCCCGATACTGCACCTCCAATCTCAGTTATCATGAACAACATCACTTCGACCCTCTCTTACCTTCCTGTAAGTGCCTGATCTATGTTATCACCCAATTACTAGGAAAGTTTTGGAAACGCTCTCGCTAACACTTCTGGTATTTAAGTTGGCTTCTTTTGCTGATAGATTTAGCCTCGAAAACATTCGCGTAAGTTATTCAAAGAAAAAAAAAATAAATATTACGATCCTCAACAGACATCGCTTTGATGATGACGATGTTGGGATTGCCAGCGGCAACATTGGCTCAAAAGCTTCGAGATTGATTTAAATGCTAACAGTTATATTTAGAACGAGACCGGTTCTTTGCAGTCGCGTTTCGCCAACCTCAAGCCTCCCCAGGACTTTTTTGATGTGCGCCGCGTTAGCAAGCCCCGCGGCTTTGGCGAGATTCAGAGCCGCGTGAACTTCAACCTTTCTTACTTTTCGACCAACTATGCCGTTATTTTTGCTCTCTTGTCTATTTACAGTCTGATAACCAACCTTTTGCTCTTGTTTGTCATTGCCCTTGTTGTTTTTGGTATCCTTGGTATTGGTATGCTCAAGGGCGCTGACCTGCGCCTGGGTCCTGTGGTGACGCTGACGAGCTCGCAGCTTTACACGGGTCTTTTTGTCTCGGCCGCAGTGCTGGGCATCTTTGCCTCGCCGATATCGACCATTTTGTGGCTCATTGGTGCTTCGGCTATTACTATCCTGGGTCATGCCAGTTTCATGGATAAGCCTATTGAGAGTGCCTTTGCGGAGGAGCAGGTCTAATGGCTATGGAAGTCTTTTTTTTTTCTTCCTATTTTCGTGGGCCAAAGGAGGCGAAATGGTGGATCACAGTGTGGTTCATCATTGTCACTGCCAGTTGCTAGTATTTTGACTGCTGTTTTTGCTGTTATGTACTGGGTTTTGGCTGCTGACTTCTTAAAATCAGATTTTACACAACTATGTTAACACAGATCAAGGGGTCTGCTGGTTGGGAGAAATTATTATACTATTTTTTTTTTTTTTAATTTTTATTTATATATAAATTCACCCCTCCTTTCACAAGTATATAATCAACTTGTTAATAAAATAGAAAACACCAAGCAGTATCAGATGAAATTAAAATACATATGGACATCAACACACAGCGTGTAAAACTAGACTTTTGTGTGTTTGTAAAAGGAAAAGAAATATCGGAAAAAGGGGGTGTTTTGGTGTGCATATAGTGGCTTAGAAAAGCAAGAGCATTCTGACTCGCAACCCGGCCAAGCATTACACGACAACAGAAACAGAATATATTAGAATGGTCAAAAGAAAGGAATGGGCTAGATAAATCAGCGCAAAAAAAAAAAGAAGAAAAAAATAAATAAATAAATTAATAAAAAAGGTCAGAATGACGCTGGTTCGTAGACATTACAACAGGAAGAATATTTTCAAAACATATTATTACAATTAATTAGTTACCGAGCAACTTAACAAGTTACAGTAGACAATGGCAAATACGCCGTTTTATGGGGAGAAAAAAAAATATTGGCATTAACAATAATATATACATAAAAAGAAAAAAAAATCAACTCCCGAGATGCTGCGATTTCGCAACATTAGCATGCTCTCCTGAATGCACAAAGTACATACCAAACTCTACCACTCACGACAGTTAGTAAACATTGCACAAAAAGCAAAAGAAAACTGACCTTTTTGAAATTCGAAAAGAAAAAAGCATCTTAAAAAGCCACTTGAAAAAACAAACAAAATTTGTTTTTATTCTTTTCATATCAGGTCCACGCCTGGTCAAAGGCGGAATATCATCAACGCCACGTATTTCGGGCACAGGAGACCGTCGTGAGTAGTGGAAATCATCATTAAAAGAATAAAACCAATTTGAATGTTAAGCCAAATGCTTTCAACTTTCTGAATAGAAAAAAAGCAGAGAAACAGAAAAAAAGATGAGACATACCAATTAAGAGGGGAAGAGCAGCGATAAGAGCAAGAACATTTTAAAGATGCTCCTAATTTAAGGGTTAATACTGGGCAACCAAAATCAATGATGCGTAGACATCAACGGCAACAATAACCATAAAGCTCAGTAGGCATGAATGGTATTAAATGTGAATGTATCGTCATCAGGAAACCTGAATTGGACTCGTCATCAAGAAATCATCATAGTAATACGGCTATTGGAATGCGCGTCGTGTACTTTTTTTTTTTTTTTGCTGAGATCAAGACTCACTTTTTCAAGATTACGATCACTGACCAGGAACTAAAAGACTTGTTAGCATATTTCTCGCGAAACCTTTGTACAAACTCATCCTATAAAGACAAGACACAAAAAAAGAAGCAAAGAAAGAAAAATCAGTAGAAATGTTGCAGCAAAAGTTTTATCAACATCTTGTGTTATGCCGGTAATTCCATTTTTCTTTTAGTTCATCATATAATTCTTTACTCCAGTTTCTGTCAGTCCTCACCGACGACGAATGGAAAGTGGTGGGACGGTAATTACCTTGTAAGTTCACAGGCCAGTAGGAAATAATAAATTTAAATCATTTCTACAAGAATGAATAGAATCCTGTAAAACAAATGTTAATAAAAATATCCTCACAGCTAATGTTTAATAAGGCACAACTATAAATGAGACAAAAAAAAAAGATTCTTATTGTCGTTATTCTCAGTATCCGCGTTAAGATCACAAATAGCTTCACAAACTCTAGTTTGAAATTTATGGTTGGATCATCATCAACAAGAATCTTTTTTTTCCCCCTATTGTTCTCACTCTGTTTTTGTGCCTGCTGTTAAAATATGAATTGTAGAAAAACTTACAAATTAATGATTTATTTAGCAGCGTGCTATGTATGGACTGAAAAAACAGTATGTTGTAAGGAGAAAAAAGGAAGATGGAATCTGTTCGAAAGAGCGCGAACGAAAAGGTTTTATATGATGGCTAGAAAATTTTTTCAGTAGTTGGGGTTTTAGGGTTAGCTACCCACCGGGTAATTTATCTCTCACATATCAAACTGTCAAAACCTATAACTTGAGACTTAAATTTTATTAAATATCCCAAGTATCTCATGATGACTTCAAAGTGCAATAAGTGAAACAAAAAAATAAGTCTTTTAATCAGTGCAACTAAAAATATTAAAAACATATTTCCATTTAGTAGTACTCTGTGTCTCAGATTAGCAGAAATCTACTTGTATATATCTCTTAAATGATCAGACTTGAAGCAAAACAAATAAACTGTCATGATTAGATGTATACCTCTATTGAAATCTATCTAAAGTATCTAGTGAAAAATATATAATGCAGGAAAACTAATGGCCATGAAATGATAATAAATAAAAAGAGATATTGAAACTGCTCATGGGGTAAATAGTGTTTGAATATAGACCCGGCAGAAAGGTTCTAGTAGTATTCTTCATTGAACTCGCGCGCCCGTTCTTTCTCTTCACGAGCTCGCTTAATGGAAACACTTTTTCTAGGGTCTTCTCTACCACGCATGGTGCGTTCGCCTGCGCTGGTCTCTTCAAAGTCGGATCCTGCAGATTTATTAGCCGACCGGTATTCACGGCTGTCATCCCTTTCAGCCAAAAGCGAGTCACGAATAATGTCGTGGCCGCCTGTGATCTGGGAGACGACACCATCACCATAGAGTAGTCTAAGAGCATAGGAGATGTTGAGTTGGGCCCACGTGCGAATGGGGACTGCTTTACCGCGGCCAAGCTTAAGACCGGCAATGGCTGCAAGACTTGCCTCATCATCCGACAACTTGGTGTGCTCGCGATCGGCATCAAGCGGAACCAAGCGCAGCTCGACAGTGGCAAGTACGCGGCGGAACTCAAGACGCAAATCCTGTTTTGCGCGTTTGGCAACGGTTTTGTGTGTATCCCCAACCAAACCTTCAAGCTCAGCAATCATGTCAAAATTGTCAACAGTCTCAATCTCGTATTTAAAACCTGAGAAACCATTGTCAGGGCGATAGAAGTCCTCGTCATCTTGGCCAGAGAAGTCGTACTGTTCATAAATCTGAGCAATGAGCATGCCTGCAGCCTTTTTCACCTCAGCATCGGAGCAAGATAACAGCTCATAAACCGTAGGAAGTGTGTCTTCAATGACGCTGTTGCGAGAAGCCGTGGCTGACAAGAGCAAACCGACAGAAAGCAATACACCACAGTTAAAAACAGGACTTTCAGAATCAGGATCTAAAAGCTCAATTAATTTTTCAATCTCGCTATCAAGACCAAATCCTGAGTTGTCGGCATTGAGGTAATACAGAAGTAAGGCGTAAAATGACATCAGTGTCGCCCGGACGGCAGGATCATTATTGGTGTCCACAAAAGTTTTGTAAAACTCTGGCAATACATTGCCAGTGATATAGCTGGACGAGCGGTCCAATCGCAAAAGGAGAAGCATGGATAACGCGCGTGAAGCCTGAATAAGCTCAACGGGAGTCTTTCCTGACGCCACCAGCCGCGTAAGTAGATCTGCATGCTCACGAATAAAGCGTGTCTTGTCAAATTCTTTTGCAAGCAGGTTGGCGATAATTTCAAGTGAATGCTCAACCTGATACACAGACGTGTTTCGGCGATCAACGTCTAACTTGCTCATGTTATCAAGATAGATCTCCTCACGTGTTGAAGGTGCTTTATCAAATGCGGTTTGGGCATCTTCAGTCGCTGCTTTTGTGATCTTAGCCTCATTAGTTGGGAAGCTCTTAACAGAGCCTATCCGAGATGCCCTGGCTTTAATAGATTGTTGAAGCACAAAAGACATTATAAAATGATATCGTAATTATCAAATGCTGTTTCCGAAATGAAGGTGAAGTTGAAGAAGAAACAATTTTTTTGTGGACGAAATCGGAAGTTTTATATGCTTGCATGGCCCGAGTCGTCTGAGATTCAAAAAATAGACTTTTTTTTTTAAGTCCCAGTTGGGCCTATTGACCAGTACGCTTATTGCCATTTTTCAGCAGACAAAGCAAAATGGAACGCAAAAGACTAGTTTTTTTTTTTTTTTTTTTTTTTTTTTTTTAACCTCTGGTTTGCCTTCTTTGGAAGATTATTTCTTGGGAAAAAAATACAATAATCAAACAGTTAGCAATTAAATTGTAAAATGCTATTGCTACCTATCGATAGTCAAGTGTGAAGACCAGATACGGGTGATTTGGCAACGATTCGCACCATCGCACGTTAAACATTAAATTATCATACGTAATTACCTCTGATGACTGAAGAAATATAAGGAACTGAAAAAATAAAAACAAAAAAGTAAAAAAAAAAAAAAAAAATGAAAAAAAAGGGATTAAAATAAAAATAAAAAAAGGAAGAGTGCTCGGAAGAAAAAAAATTATCAATCTAGTTGACCATTGGCCCCATACCCTCCTAAATCTGGTTTAAAGACGGCTGCATAAACGTTTGTTGCGTTATGTTCTGTTGCTGTTGCGGTTGTTGCGGCATCATCTGGAAATTTAATGGCGTTGCTTGATTATTACTAAAGTTGATAAAGCCTTTATTATCTTCTTCTGCTGGTTGACGTCCTATGGAACCAGCAAGCATACTCTGTCTAAATGGGTTCACGCCCGATTGCTGAGTTTGCAGTGGGCCTGGGGAGGGCACAGTTGTAATACTGCTCTGTGAGGGCGATGGTGTTGGCCGAAGAGAGCTGATGCTAGGCATAGACGGAACCCGACTTGATGGCTGACTAGCACCAGTAGTATAAATACCAGTCGAGAATGGGTTTGTGCCTGTACGATGCAGCTGACTGGGATTTGAAGCAACACTGACGGTTGCTGAGCGCGACAGGAACGGATTGCCAGTAGTTTGTGCAGGATTGAGTGATGCGCGGAATGGGTTATAGCCAGTGTTCTGGCCCGTTTGAAACGGCTGCTGAACAGGTTGGCCAGTTTGAAACGGCTGCTGAACAAGTTGACCTGTCTGAAAGGGCTGCTGAGTAGTAGCTTGAGTAGAAGGTACAACAACCGAGGTCGAGGTAGAATAGCCACCAAAACCAGCTCCAGTGAACTGGTTGGTCAAAGCTGCCTGGTTCGGTTGGGCCTGTTGAGTTTGCTGCTGGGCTTGCTGCTGAGCTTGAAGTTGAGCTTGCTGCTGGGCTTGTTGCTGAGCTTGTTGTTGTGCTAGCAATTGAGCCTGTTGCTGAGCTTGCAACTGTGCTTGTTGTAACTCTGCTTGTTGTTGAGCAGCCGCAGCCTGTTGTTGAGCTTGAAGTTGTGCAGCTTGTTGCTGAGCTTGTAATTGAGCCTGTTGTTGAGCCTGAAGTTCGGCCTGTTGTTGAGCTTGTTGCTGGGCCTGTTGTTGCTGTTGCTGGGCCAAATCATTTTGAGCCCAATTATTTAGACTACTCTGTCCGCCAAGCGGGACGGTCGTGGTGTATTGGAACTGCGGTTGCTGTGCTGTAACCACAAATGAGACTGGTTGTTGCACCACAAAGGCTGACTCTTGTTGAGGGATGGTTCCAGCATAGACTCCCGCCAGAGCGGGATTTTGCACTGGTTGTTGTTGCTGTTGCTGCATCAAGGACTTGAATGGGTTTGTGTCAGCAGCTAACGTGGCTGCCGCATTACCTGCATTCGTAGTAACAGCCCCAAAAGCCTGGTCTGTACCAGAGACAAGAGAAACTTTAGAATCCATAGCAGTTTGCTTCTTCTCAGGGCTAGGCGGCTTCTTGCCAAACCCAGAAGCATCGCGAGCTTGTTTTTCAGCTAAGTATTGACGGTGGTTAATTTCAAAATCAGGGTCGTTCAGGTAATCCTCGAGCGAGTCAGTTAAAGACACAGGCGCATGCTTAATGTTAGGAACGTGCAGCTTGGTAGTGTATTCAAGATTTTTGGCAACCTGAAGGAAACCAACAACATCGCTAGTTTGTTGTGTAAATTTCTTGTAAATTTCGAGTCCATGGGTTGCATCAACCTTGGACATTTCAAAATAGTGCTCTAGCACGTTAATTACGCCTTCATTGAGAATTTGGTAGAGGGCCAGCAAGTCCTGGACGAGCAGCCTAAACGCATCAAGCACAATTTCATTGTCAATATCGTCTTCCCTAAACCTGCAGCGGAGGAGTGCCTTAATTTGCACGAGCACACTGTCGCACTCGCGCAGGAGACCTTTCTCGACTTCTAGGTTCCTAAGTCTTCCACCATTTTTGGTTTTAGTGTTGACGTAGTCGACGCGAGTTTCTCGGTATTGAATAGCGCGTTCTCGCAGGTACCTGGCGTACCGGCCAATGCCATAAGACTTTCCGCCTTTATCAGCAACAGCGTCAAACATCGAAATGTTGGTGTAGATGTGGCGAAGTACTTTGTCGGTCGAGCCGTCACGTATCATAATATGAATGAGTACAAGGGATTTGTATGACACAGTCCAAGCAGTGTCCTTCAGACGACCGCGAAGACAAGACAGAATGGCATCGACATCTCTAGAGTCTTTTGTGCCTTCAAGTATCGGCTCAACGTATTTCGTTTTTGGTGCTGCGAGCTAGTGAGGAGGAGGTATGTTAGCAAGAAAAAAAATAAAAGCGTAGAGGTGTTCATAAGAGCAGGCATACTTTAACTTTTGTAGCACCCTAAACAAAAGGAATTGTGTTAGTAGAAAGGACGCAATGGATATAGTGGCAAATGACAGAACTTACCTTGACAAGTTTGTCGTATTTCATGGTTGGATAGATGTTGCACAGGCGGGCGGGCTGACGAAGAAGACTGGAAAGATGGTGGAGGAAAAGAAAAGAACAGAAGAGAGAAGAGCTGCCAACTTGTTTGAATTTGAGTTTTTTTATTTCGGGTTTGTCTGCTGAGAAGAAGGAATATCGACAAAATGAACCCTCCAATTATAGCTCCAAATTACAGTGTAATGGCTTCCCTTATGCACATTAGGGTGTTGTCAATAATAGCCCGATCCACCGGTACTGTGCTGCGGCGCGATGAGAGTAGGGGCATCCTCCCCGCTGCAATGGTAGCGGCCCCGGTGCTGATTTGCCCATAAAATGGCTCGTTTGAGACTTTTCACTGCAAAAGCAATAATGCATTAACACTTTAGACATGAGACTTGTAGCCCTTTTGAAAAAAGTATATATACACATCTCTAGTGAATTTCACTACGGTGCATATAAATTTTCCAGCTTTTCAGTTCTTTGCCCAGTCGCAGTTGTTGATTTGCGCTTTCTCCGTCCGCTCTCTGGCTCAACCCCGGCACACTCAAGCACAACTGCGATTTTTTCCTGGTCCCAGCCACTGCTCTCTGCTTACTTCCGCCAACTAAATACTTATTGGATTCGCTATGGCGGCTGTTTATAGACGTTCTTCCAGCATGGCGCTTCGCCTGGACTCTGTTTGGAGCCTATCCGCAGCCAAGAGTTCTTCCCTCAAATTTTCTGTTCGGTGCTTAGATATTCCCGGCCATCCCAGCAGAGCTTTACAGAACCGGATGATTTCATCTTTTTTTTGCATAAATCGATCTGGCGCTTCTAGACCATTGGTACCTTTATTTTCTTCACTGGTAGTGAGACAGTCGGGTGCTTCCCGCGCGTCTTTTAGATCACTGGCTGGTCAGTGGAATAAACAGGCTGACAAAAATCAGTCCGTTAAACCCGTTGCTCCTGAAGTCACGACGCCAGCAAAACCCACAGTTAAGCATGAAAACATCTACACAGTGCCAAATTTTCTCACGTTCACTCGTTTGATCTCAGCCCCCGCAATCGGCTACCTCGTCGTACAGGGCCAAACTACGTGGGCGCTTGGGCTTTTTGCGTACTCTTGCGTGACCGACTATGTTGACGGCTATATTGCGCGCAAATATAATCTGCAAACTGTTGTTGGCTCTGTCATTGACCCAATGGCTGACAAGTTTCTTATGATGTCGCTTGCCAGTACTCTGGCCGTATCTGGCGATATTCCTCTCTATATGGCTGTAGTGATTCTCGGCCGTGACTTTCTACTTGGCCTCTCCGCTCTCTACTTTAGATATATTTCACTTCCTCCACCAAAGACTTTCATGCGCTACTGGGACTTTTCTATTCCATCGGCTGAGGTCCACCCAACGACCATCTCCAAGTACAATACATTCTTGCAAATGATTTACCTAGGATGCTCGTTAATCAATCCGGTGTTTATTGGCTCTTTTACACCAGAGACCGCAGGCATTCTCACTTCTTCTCTGTCTTACCTTGGTTATGCTACCGCTACCACCACCGTGCTCTCTGGTTTGTCTTATGTCTTTTCTAGTAAGGCTGTCAAAATTCTGAAATAAAGTTGGTTAACTAGACATGTAGCTACGTACTATACTTCTGTCCATGTATAGTATTTAATTTTAATTTTACATACAGTTTACTTTTTAATTATGATATTAGATACTTTTTATATGGGAACATTGTGCAATTTATCTGCTAAAAGCAATGTCATCAATACGCAAAATTGATTTCACACACTCAGCGGCAAGAGTGATCGCACTGGTGCTAACAAGAACGGGCTGCAAAACATTTTCACTGTAAATATCGGTGGCAGCACCACGGCGGACACTAACACCAGCATTCTTCTGTCCACTTTCGTGGCGGTTGCGCAAGTCAGTAACAACATTGATACTGTTAAGACCAGCGTTCTCAGCGAGCGTAGTAGGAACAACTTCCAAAGCCTCAGCAAACTCCTTCCAGCAGAAAGCCTCAGTACCATTGAGAGCAAATGACTCCTTCATCAAAGTACGAGAAACTTCAACTTCAGGGGCACCACCACCAGCAATGAGAGCGGGCTCCTTGACCAGACATCTGACAACGCAGAGAGCATCATGCAATGAGCGCTCTGTCTCGTCAACAACGAGATTGTTAGCACCTCTGCACACAATAGAGACAGTGGCGTTGTTAGTTGCAGTCTTAGCGCCAGTGACCTTGATGGTCTTGGAGCCAGAAGACTCAACCTCCTCAACAAGATCAGCAGAACCAAGCTTGTCTTCAGTGAAAGAATCGATGTCGGCAATTGGCGTGCAGCCGGTACTCTTGCAAATGAACTCGACCTCGTCTCTCTCAATGTCCTTGACAACCATGATGTTTAACTTAGCCAAGAAGTGGAGAGAAAGATCATTGACGGCATCTCTGAGAATCGACTTTTGAATAAATAAAACATTGCACTTAGCCTTCTTGATTTGCTTGCACAGGTTGAGCAAATAGACTCTCTCCTCCTTCAGAATCTTATCCATCTGTCTATAGTCGTTAACCACAACGTGGTTTTCCATGTCGGGCTTGGGAGGCGAAAGCTGAAATTGAATCATACCAATCCGTGCCTTTTCCATTCTAGAGGGACCACCGGCATTCTTGATAGCGCTTTGAGTCAATACCAAGCCATCAATCAGCTCAGTGTCTTCGATGGTTCCGCCAAGCTTTCTTATTAAGCGAATGTCGTTAAGGTTGACATTGGTGGCAGTCTCAGGATTGATAACCTTTAACACAGCGTCGACAACCATGGGAGAAAGAAGAGATGAGAATTGAGAAACGATCTTAGAGTTAAGGGAGGTGGAGGCAGCCTTGATAAGAGCCTCTTTGTTGGTAAGAGAAATAGGGCTGGCCATGTCGAGCAAGACCTCAACAGCTCTTCTAGCAGCTCTTTGAAAAGACTCAGCGACAATCATAGGATGAATTCCTTTAGCAAGAAGCTTTTCAGCAGCACCAAGCAAAGCACCAGTGATGACAACGACAGAGGTAGTACCATCACCTGCTTCAGCATCCTGAGCGGCGGAAACATCGACAAGCTAAACAAAAGAAAAAAATTAGAAAATGCTTTTGACAGAATCCTTATGTTAAACGAAAAACATACCATCTTAGCAGCAGGGTGCATAACAGCCATGTGCTTTAAGATTGTGTGGCCATCATTTGTAATAATAACCTCACCCTTTCCCGTCTGGACCATCTTATCCATGCCCTTAGGACCAAGAGAAGTTCTAATGGCATCAGCGACAGCTAAAATAAAATGAATTAAATTTGTTAAAATTTGCTAATAACATTCAATGGAAATATGTGGTAATTACCTCTGGCAGCCAAGATGTTGGCCTTTCTCACCTCCTGGGGCTTTTCGCGATCCTTGAAAGTATTATTTGACACGTTTCCGGAACCTTTGCTAGACATAATAAATTATTCTTCACGGAGTTCTGTTAGATGTTGTTTATCAGATTGTATAATTGGTTGCTCTATTGTGGCACGTACTGACTCTGGTTTTGTCTATATGATGGAAGATTGAAGGAGAAGAAAGACTTGGAAAAATCAGAGAGATCAGATCAAGGTGGAAGCAGGAAGAAAAAAAAATGAAGAAAAAACAATATTTTGCGTAATTAATTAGTCATAATTACAAGATTATCTTTATAAAGTATATAATTGCTGAGTAATATTAGTTGATGTCATAAGTATTAGATGGGTGTGTATACTAGGTACCATCCACCAAAGAAAATGGATGGTCAATTATTCACACAGATATCAACCAATTTGAATGAGTTGAAGATTTTTTAGGATTGTAATATCTAATTTTTACGAAGTAATAAAAGATATACCATGTTAAAGAAAATCAATAAACATTAATTTTTAAAATACTCATTTTACCGAGACCTAGAAAGTGACGGTTTTGACGGATGTTAGAAACTCAAGCATTTGGTGTCGCTTCATTCTCTATTAGTATATTCATTGCTCTGAGAATTACCTTGACATATAACTATTAACCCCATTATAGACCAAGGTCAAAGATCCTCAAAATTAAATCTTCAACAAGCCGGTTTAATTTAACAAACCAGAAATAAAAATTCCATAAAAATTACAAAAACATGATTCAAAAAATCCCTCCTGGATGGCAAGGGCTGGAGATATAGCTCAGAAGGAAAATGAATATAGGCTAATCAGGAGTCGCCGATCATCATATAAACCCAATCACCTTTTTTTTTGAAATAGCTTTGAAAGCATATGTAAACACCAAAATAAAAAAATATATAAATAGACTTAAATATTTCGGATTTTTATTTTTTCTTTAGTAAAATGAACGAAAATAACGTCCAGAATGCTGTGAAAGCATATTTGTCACAAAATGAAACGAAATTTATAAGAAAAATTGCGAATGAATTTGGGGTAGCCTACTCCACTCTTTGCGACCAACTCAACGGAGCCAAGCCCAAAAGCGAGGCATAAGAGGACAGCCGGTTGCTTTCAAAATATCAAGAGCATTACTGGAAGAGTATTTGATATTTTTAGCTTAAAAAAAACTCCTATGATCAAAATATATGTCAGGAAAATGGCTGGAGATCTGAAGTACATTAGGCACCCATCCGGAGAGTCTAAACTGGTGTCCGACAGCTGGCTTCAAGGATTCTTGTCCCGGTCCAAATATCTAGAAATACAAAAGACAAAGCATATTGACATGCCAAGGGTCCAAGAGAATGGTAAAAAGTTGATTTCATTGTTTTTTTTGAGTCATATGCCTACTATATCGACACCTTCAACATCCTCCCGGAAAACATATGGAATCTTGATGAAGCTGGGTTTAAAATTGACAAATCAACAAGCAATTCAGAAGTAGTAGTCCCTGTTAATTGTCCTCATACAATTTTTCATGTTCTTTTGAGCTTGTGACAGTGTTGAAAGTAGTATCAAGGACTGGCAAAATGGGGAAATCTCTGCTAATTTATAAGGGAGTTCACCGCATGGTAAACTGGTTTTCTGACCATGTTACTGACAAATTTCATGCCGCAACATCTTATTCAAGGTTTATAAACGAGGCGATATTCTATGAATGGGTTTCAAATTATGGTCCTTCGGCTACAGACAAATGGTCACTCCTATTGCTAGATGGGCATCTCTCACACACATCCAAGAGAGTTATGGCCGCACTGATGACTAAAAAGATTATTCCTTTATATTTTCCTTTTCATATGACTAATATCCTTCAACCTTTTGACAGAACTTGCTTTGGTCATGCTAAGATTTTGTTTAGAAGGGGGATTTCTCACAACTTTAGTGAAGGGTTGTACCCCACAAAGGCACACTTTTTGGAGAACTATATGAGAATCAGAAAAGCAGCCTATAGTTCCAAAACTATCATAGGAGGTTAGAAAAGATGTGGATTACTAGAAAATAATCCAGATCTTGCATTGGCAGAGTACAGAAGGCAGATGCATCATGACACTCCTAACCACGAGGAATTTGTGCAAGAGAGCGCAGAATTGGATAAGATTTCTACTTCAAAAACTTCAACAAGTCAAAGAATAAGAGAAAGGCGTCTCAAAAATGCAGATGAGACTACTCTTAAAAAAGAATTGCAGTTCTATGGCGTGAAATTAACAAATTGCGGTCCGCACTTAGGTTGTCCCAGAAGAGCCATGCTGATGAAAAAAGTTTAAGGGTGATAACTCAGCTTCAAGCCAAGCGAGATAGAAATGAGTTGATCGAAGAAAAAGAAGAAGCATTCAGAAAAAAGAACGCGTATACCCAAGCCAAATAATGACCTTATCTTAGACTTTGCAATTGTCAGGTTCAATGAGCAGAATCCTATGGCTCGCCAGACGTCCAGTGTCCCAACTTCCGGCTCAATACTGCCTTAAAATAAATGTAAAATCTATTTTTTATATATATATCAATTTTATATTCTGTCTACTATACTTTTACAACGTTTTGAAATAATTTCTCTGTATATAGCGTTGATAATACAGTGTTTTGTTCATAATTTATATATGATTGGGTTTGTCAAAAAAAAAAAAAAAAAAAGGTGATTGGGTTCATATGATGATCGGCGACTCCTGATTAGCCTATACTTCTCAAATTATTGCATTCTGTGAGATAGAATGTATGATACTCCTTACAAGCGTGTTCAACAATTTCCATCTAGCCAAACTTACCGAAGTGGCTTAGTTTTATTTGATAAACATAGGCGTAAAACTTTTTTCACAAATAACATACCCTAGACAAAGTTTGCTGAGACTCTTAAGTGAGGTGCGTGCGATTCTATTAAAGAATTTACAAGAGTTGTAATTCTAACTCCATACAACTTCTTAAAGTTACATCAGTACTGTTTTTTTTTTCTCATCTTCTCACACGCTGTTCACCGTCCTAATTTTGATGCTGTCCGCACTGTGGATTTTTCCAAAAAGAATACTCATTATTGCGGAATGCATAATAGTTTTCATGATAGCCGCTTGGTTTAGCTCTCGTGACAGCCAATCCATTCTGTCTGTTTGGCTCTTGCAATATTTTCATTGAGATAGTTTTGCATGCTTTTTGTGTGTAGTTTTCCAACAAATAAAGTTCTTCAGGCTTACAAATAGACGATTTTTGACAGAAATTTTGTCACAAAAACTGTTGTTCACCCCCATTTTGAATAGTAAAAATATTAAAAGCCCGTTGCACCGCCTGTATATATTATCTAAAATCATAGTTTATCTTGTATGATATAAAGACAATAAACTAGTTATCTGGCTATTAAGAGAACTTTTGCTAAAGATTTTAATTAAGCTAGATCTAGGTTTGAGCAAGGCGAGTTATGATCCAGTCTAGTCCTGGTATGTTCCTGCCAAACAATCAAGATTCCAAAGCAGATGGTTTTCCTCATAGAAAGAGTACGTGAAATTTGCAAACTTGTTATTTGAGATAAAAAAAAAAATTAAAAGGTTAATAAAAACACAAATTTCAAGTCATGAAGCAAAAGTCATAAATTCGACAGAGTCACCGATAAGTATATATTGTGAAGTCAAGATGGAAATTTTTACTATGGTCAAAATATTCATGTGTGCCATCAGCATGTGAATATTTAAATCCCATCTGGCTCATCCGGGTCCAATGTAAAATAAATGTGCAAATAGCACAGGAAATAGTAATAAAACAATAACTGATCGTAACAGGGTTAAAGAAACAAAAAAAAATAGCTGCCTCAAGCAGCGTTGAAACTATTCAGTTATCATTGACAAAAAAGCTGTTACCCGACAACATGATAATCTTGTATATGTTTTGTAGTAGTATACATATTTTGTTTGCGTCATTCTCTAACTAACAGAGAAAGAAACACTCCCCCTTTTGGGCCTCTGACATTTTATTTACCATCTTGATATTCAAAACTGGCTCAGAACTCTGGGTTGCCAGTATAACGCTATAATAACAGTTTAATTAGTGATTCCAACGCACACTAAAGAAATTTAGTACCATGTTATGAAATATTTTTTTGTAGAGAAAGAGATAGAAATTCTGACCAAGTAGAGACTGAAAATGTTTATAAAAATAGCACAGAATCACCATGGAAATGTAATTTAAGTTTAGTACGAGAGATAAAATAGAGACTAGGGTGCTGGTAGAGAAGGATTTAGGCAGCTAGCCATATTTGCGCGAACTGGTGGTGCTACAAAGGATTTGTAACTATTAAATTTCACTCTCAAAGAAATAATACCGGATGATGGCAATTTTGATTGTTATAAAAAAGCTTGACAAGAAGTTTAGTTTTTATTCTTTTCATTTGCTAGTTGTTTAGGAGAAGCAGTTGAAGATGGTGTTTTTTTTTTTTTTTTTTTGGCTTTTCATGCCAGCACTGCACTTTAATTTTAAACTTTTAAGGCTCTTTTGGGTTTGCACAGACAAAATAAAATAAATAAAAAAGCAAAAGGGTGAAAGATCCCAAACTGGCGGCAACAACAACGGTATTAAAAAAAATATGTATATCAGAAAGGTCATAATCAAAGACTAAAGTCGTTTGGGTATAAACACGAAACATCTTGCTGATTGTTCAAAAGAATTTAAGAGAATTCAGGTATTAATATATAGCTACCAATGGCATCATGGCTCCAATCTTCAATACAATGGTTAGCAGATACAATATTCAATTCTGCTAAATGATATAATTGACCAAGTTTCAACCAAGTTCTGACCACTTTGGACCATTTTTGACCAAGTTGACCCCTATTGAAAACATGGAACAAATAAATTTGAACAAAAAAATATGATTAAAATACTTTCAAAAAAAAATAATTATAAAAAAAATAAAATAAAATTATATATTTGAAACTCTTCCATCAACTGCTCTTCTTTTTACCTCCATCATCATCATCATCATCATTCCTTCGACTTCGCTTTCATGTCCTCCCCCATATCTTCAAGGAGTGCTAATAAAGCGTTATTGGACCATGGCCCTCATTTGTAAGTACCCAATTCTACTCCTTCATCTGAACTGATCTGTTCATATCCCTTGTTCCTGCTCCCATATCCACTTCTCTGATTTTCCGACCTTCTGTTTATCTTGATTCGGCCAACACCTCCATCAGATTTAATATTCTTTGTTGGTATTTTTTGTTTTTGTTTTTTTCGTAAGCCATGTACGATACTTTTATTTCAACATTCAACCCTATTCATCAACTATAGTTTTTGGCCTGGTCTTGACTGCTGGCATCAGTCCAATCTTTTTTTTTTCTCTTTGCTGCTTCTATCCTCTTCTTCTCATTCTTCACATCTAGTATTTCTTTCATTCACAATCATTTCTAACGCGTTCCTTTTGACAGAAACAACCAGTTTATGATGTATCCTAGTTCAATTCCTTTGTCGTCGTCAAAGTTACCAAAACAAGAGAATGGTCATCTTCAAACCTCCATAAGCCCAGGAAAACAACAGGTTCCTAAGCATAGGCAGCCGCTTGCTGAACGCACCGCTCATTCCAAGCCTGATACGCTCATCCAATCTTCTTTGCATCAAAATCAGAGTCTTCAATCATCACCACATCATCATCAACAAAAGCAGCATTATCAACAACCTCATTCCTTTAAGCATGACATCTCTTCAGGCAACCTCTATCCTACCATGAACAACCCAGCCTACAAAAACTCGCCACTTCTACATGTTGGACAAGGCAGTAGCTATAGCGCTCATTCAAAGCATCAGCAAGAGTTTCCCCAACAACGCAAAGTGCTTGATCCCGTTCGAAATAACAAAAATCAGCAGCAACTACGGCAATCTCCCCAACATCAACCCGGCCAAGATCTCTCGATGAATACAGGCCTCCAAAAAGCATCATTCGCATTTGATCCCAGCTCATTCGATCCAACAAAATTTCCCTCCATCCAGAGCAACAAAAATAACGCAGGAACACGATCGTCTTTTCACCTTGGTGATATTTCCCCTCGAAACACTGACACAAGCTCTCTGACTTCCATTGAAACTCCTGCAAGTTTGAATGCAAAATCAAGAAATCGATATTCAACTGGATATATTTCAAAGCCCGTTCGAGTCAAAGGCAACTTTTCGCCTGAGCCAAATTCCAATTCAAACGATGAGATTCCTCCGGTACCTCCATTGCCTGAGGATGTCTACCTTGGTAAGCATTCATTTAGCACCAAGCAAAGCCATCATTATCCATCTGGAAATAGAGTGAGTATGGTTCTTCCCACTGTATCAGATAGATCAAAGAACCCCCCGTGCAAGTTACCAGCACTTGATCTGCGGACTTTAGATATCAACAGCAGCAAGTCCAAGAGTGAAACTTATCCTACTTCACATAAAGAAGTTTCTCCTAAATCACCTGGCTCTGCATCCAAGAGCCTGTCGCACTCGCCTATTTCTATGACAAGGACACTTCCTCACTCTCCTGTTTCTAGTTCTGGTTCAGTTTCACTTTCAAACTCAAGAACTCTACCATTGCCTTTACCCACTCAGAGCAAGCGGGTTTCTTCCCTCTCTCAGTTTGGTAACGCGTTAAAATCTGATGAGTTTGTTCTCACCAACGATTTCCCCTCGCCAGATCCAGTGAAAAAGACTCAATTATCTACTTCTCCCTCACCGCCTAAATCACAACAAAACTTGCCATACAAAACCATTGCTTCAAGAAAATCAACCGGATCATTTCATGTACCTCAAACGCCCCGTGTTAGCAGTGAAAGCATGCTAGATACTTTTCCTCCTGAATTAAAGTCTGGGCCTATCCAAAACACGAATGAGCCTGTTTCCGCTGATTTGATTTTGCCACCAGCCCCGAAGCCTTCAAGATTTAGAAGAAACTCTGCACCTAAAACCGAACCTGCTTCCAAGTCCGAAACATGTAGTACCAGCTCTACCTCTAATGGCAACCCTTCCAGACTTTCTAAGGTCTCTCTTGCATCTCAGAAAGAAAGTTACCCCAACTTACATCCACCACCTAGCCCGTCTGAATTTCCGCCTTTTGATGTTAAGCCGCAATCACCTCGCGCTAGACAACCATCTATTGGTAGTGCCATTTCTACCGACACGAATGAAAAAAGACCGATATCATACCAGGCCCCAAAATCAAGCGAGAGCCATTCCGAAATGTCTCCTCGTAATTTTTCCAACAGGTCAAGGAAAGGTTCATGCACTCAGGATTCTTCAGATCAACCTAGCGTTCCGGTGTTACCGCAGAATCTTCAGACATTATCGTCGCTGTCTCAGTCTCCCAAGCTGGCATCACCAGGCACTATCAAGTCTCAGGCAATGGTTGACATCGCTTCAAGTGCTAGTGCTTCTTCTTCGCCTGCTTTGGAAACCAAACAGCTGTCGTCTCCAAAAAGACTAAACTTTAGTTCTCTGGCTAAATCCCCCTATAGACCTGTTTATCGGCCTTCCCAAATTTACCCCCAGTCCAACAAAAAAGCTCCTCCTCCACCTGAAGATGACGCATCTGACAAATCTAATCTGCTTAAGATCCGTTCCAAGTCGACCGTGGCCAAGCAGTGGACTTCAATCAGTACTAGTCTAAATACATCTTCAGCAAAGCGCTTACTTCTTTCGCCTTTTTCTTCGGAGTACAGGAAAGCTACGCAAAAGGAGAAATCAGCTGTTCTTAGCCAGGAACCTATTTTGAAAAATACACTTCCCTTATCTAAACGTGTTGACATGTCACCTGGCAAGGAGGTTGAGGATCGCACTGAGGAAGAAAAGGAAATCCAGAATATTATGAAACACCTTGTGAAGACACTTCCCGAGGAGGATCGCATGGCCAAACGTTACGAAGAAGCAAAACAAAATGGTCTTATCAAGGATGCAATGACTCCCTCGCTTGCGGCCCGTTCTCATCGGTTGAACATCTATGAGCGTGGAGAGATTTTAGATTACAGAAATGTTTACTTTTGCGGTAAGCCGGGTATCAAGAAGATAAGCGGTGACATTCGTCACGCCATTAACAACTATGGCTTTGACGATAGCAATGGTGATTATCATGTTGTTCCTGGCGATCATATTGCCTACCGTTATGAAATTCTTGGTGTTCTTGGTAAAGGAAGTTTTGGAAAAGTTCTTAAGTGTGTTGATCACAAGACAGGAAAACTTGTTGCTGTTAAGCTCATCATCAACAGAAAGCGTTTTCATATTCAAGCGCTCGTTGAGGCAGATATTTTGCGCGTGCTGTCGCAATGGGACCCTCAAGACAAATATCACCTGGTACGATACACCAGTCACTTCAACTTCAGGGAGCATCTCTGTATTTCTACTGAACTACTTGGAGTCAACTTGTATGAGCTCATTAAGCTGAATAAGTTTAAAGGACTTCCCATGAAACTCGTCAGGCATTTCACGAAACAGCTTTTGGAAGGGCTAAGGTTTTTGGACTACAAAGAGATTATTCATTGTGATTTGAAGCCTGAAAACATTTTGCTTAGCGATCCGAATCGAGGATTGATTAAAATCATTGATTTTGGTTCCTCTTGCTATGAGTCTGAAAAGGTATATACCTACATTCAGTCTCGTTTTTACCGGTCTCCCGAAGTGATTCTTGGCATGGTCTACAATCAGCGCATTGACGTGTGGAGTTTAGGCTGCATTGTTGCAGAATTGATTACAGGTCATCCGCTTTTTATGGGCGAGAATGAGCAAGAACAAATCTCTTGTATCATGGAAATATTTGGTGTGCCTGAGAAGTCTATGATTACCCAATGTAGTAGACGAAAGTTATTTTTTGATTCAGTTGGCACCCCTCGTCCATACACATCATCTAAAAACGTCACTCGGTACCCCGGGGCCAAGAGCTTGAAGAAAGCTCTCAAAAGCAACAATGATTTGCTGTTTGACTTTCTCTGTCAGTGTTTAATCTGGAATCCACGGAACCGTATGGCGCCGTACCAAGGTCTTCGACATGAATTTATTACTGGTGTTCCACTGCATGAGCAGAGTCATCCTGCCTCGCGGAAGCCTTCTCATTCGTCAATTCACTCAAACTACAGCGGCAACATTCCTATTTATAACGACAACACTATGACATCCACCAAGAGCTTTTCGTCAATAAACAGTTCGGGATCTAGTAATTCCTCGTATCATCAGCAACCGCAGCAGCAGAAGCAACGGCAAAAACAGTCGCAGCAAAAGCAGCAGTCTCTGCCACAGTCGAGACCTCTTCCTACACTTCCATCCAAAACCGGTAACAACGGCGTAAGCTCTGAGAACAGCAGCACCAACAATGCTGTTGATAGCGGAAGCAGCAAAAACAGTAACTCTACTTCCACAAGTAACAAAGCGCTTCATGAATCTGCTCTGCTAAGCGGCTCGGCCCGATATCCTCCACGATCACTTCCTCATGCATCGCACTACCGGTCACAGCCGCCGCTGTCCCAGTCTCAGTTTCAAAACTCCCTTTACCAGCAGCAGTCGCAACAACAAAAAATACACGTCTTAAAGCCTTCAAAGTCTAGTAATTCATTATCATCAAGCGGGTCTTCAGTGATACACAAGAACTTTTGAAAGGGACAGAAAAAGACTGCAAGAGGAGGTCTTCTTTTATCTACTCATCTCACTGCATTTAATGCACTTGTATCATAGAAATTATCTAGAGTTCAATGTAGTGATGAAAATTTGAATTATTTACAGAATTGTCAATTGATCTTTTGAGTTTGTTCGTCTCGGGTTGAATTACCTTTATCTCTTTTTGTTTTTGGGTGAACAGAAGTAAAGAAAATAATTATAAATTGATTTGATCAAGAAATTTGTCAATTTGGAGAGTACCGATGAACAATTAAAAGCGCGGCTATAGTGTGCACTTATTCAATCCGGCAAGTTATTAAATGAGACATCCTGTTTTTTTACAAAGAATCAAAATCTATTACAATTAGCTATTTACGCTAAGCATGTGTAGTTATAAATGTGAACCTTGTGTTTGAAAGCGATATCGGCGTTTAGATTTTAGCGCTTTCGGAGTTGACCCCGCGCTCACAATATCGCTACAGCTTATTTTATTTTGAGACAGGCCCTTTCATTCGTGCTGATGAGACTGTGATCCTGGTCTTTATTTAATACAGCAAACAGCTGATAAAAACTATAGATTTTGTCATTGATATCGGGATTGATTTTTTGGGTATATAAACCTTTCCTGATCTCGCTTTAAATGATTGTTCTTTCTATAGTTTCTTCATCAGTTCATTATTCCTTTATCTACATATTCCCCCCACTAAGCAATACAAAAAGATTTTCAATCATGAGTAAAGACAACTGGTCTTCAGACTACATCAAAAACGCCGCGTTTGTGCCTAAGCTTGCATCTATTGTTGTTGATGATTTCCTGCAGCCTGAGGCAGGTGATACGATTCTAGATGTCGGCTGTGGTGATGGCAAGCTGACAGCAAAGATTGCCAAAATTGTCAAGTATGTGCATGGGCTTGACTCCTCGGCCAATCTACTTAAGATTGCGCACGATCAGCACGGCCTTGATGTAACCGTTCAAGATGCACAGACTCTTGTTGCAGCTGAGCTGGCCTACCCTGAGGGGCAAACGCATTACGACAAGGTTTTCTCCAATGCCGCATTGCATTGGATCCTGACCACCAATAAGCCCACCCAGGGCAGTACGCACGCGGAGAAAGAGCAGTCTCGCCAAAACTTCTTCAATGAAGTCTATAAGACTCTACGTGCTGATGGTGGTGTTTTTGCCGCTGAGTTTGGTGGCCTTGGTAATGTATCAGAAATTCACGCAGCGTTTGTTGCAACACTTATAAGGTATGGGCTTACGCCCGCAGATGCACATTCTGCAAGTCCATGGTACTTCCCGCACGAAAATGTGATTAAGGGCTACCTTGAGCAAGCGGGTTTCACGGTTGAAAAGATTGAACGCGTGTACCGCTCGACCTTGCTCCCGCACGGCGATGACGGTATGCTGCAGTGGCTTGATATTTTTGGATTTGCCTTTGTTGAAGCGGCTCAAAAGAAAAATCCAAATATAACTAAAGATGCAATTCTCAGTGATGTTCTGGAAATTTTGAGAGGAGTTAACTATGATCCCAGTTCGAACCAGTGGTTTGCAGGCTACGTTCGTCTAAGATTTAGAGCTATCAAGGCCTAAGCTAGCAACTTTGCACGTAATACTTATAAAAGATTTATTAATTCAAAAATAATCGGTCAACAAATTTATACGTTTTTTTTTTGTTTTTTTGTTTTTTTTTCATTTGTATCGATCATTTATTAATTGTTTGGCTAACATTTACGTCATAAATACCGTTTTTTTTTTTTTTGTTTACTTTTATAACAATCTAGTTTTAACTAAGATCACCATTTTTAAAACATACATGTACTTAAAGAAATTTTTTGGAACTAATATATAGCAAATTGATGAGTCGAACTTATATTTGAAATTCTTTCTAACTTCTATGCTTTTATATATGCTTGGAAAAGATAACATCAAACGCTGATTTGTATGGTTGGCATGATTGTGATCCTTCGTAATTGGATACTTGAAACTCAAACAACCGCTCGACCTACTTCTAGAACAACGATGGAGATACATAAAAGAACGTCGATAAATTCTTTTAATCAGCTGTTCTTATGTGCCCACTATAGATACTGTACACTTTTGTGGGACAATTTGATTTGATTTTTTTTTTTTCAAGGGTGCGGCAACATGTGGTTTTCGAATTTGGAATTTCCTTTTTTTATTTTTTTTTTGGGACGTTGGGAAGGGACTAGATGGGAAAAAAAATCACGATATTTTGAAATTTTTTATTTTAGTAAACTTTTTTTTTTAAATTCTTTCTTTATTCTTTCCACTTTTTTTCTCTACTTTATTGTCTTTTTGCCTTGTATCTAATCGAGTGAAGCCAATATTCATTATGACCTCTGCTAACAATGTTGAAGAAGTCGAATTGAGCAACAAGCGTAAGCTTGAAGCTGAAGCTGACAGTTCAGCTACCAAAATCGCCAAAATCGCCGAAACTAAGCAATCTACTGATGTCATTAACGACAAGTTTCACCCTGGTCTTCTCTCTGAACAGAGCAGAGAGTCTTTGAAAGCTCAAATTGCTGCCAGTGCGCCTTACAAGCATGGTGTCATTCCTAAGCTCATGAACGATGATCTGCTTAGAAAAGTCCGCGTTGAAATCATGGAAAATCTTCATTTTACGAAGAAAGAGACTGATATCTACAAAGTTTTCCAAACTGGTGATCTGAGAAATCTTTCTGGTCTTGAAAGTTCCGAGCTTCAGAAGTTGCAGAATCTTTTTGAATTACGCGAAGCTCTTTACTCGAAGGAGTTCAGAGAGCATCTCTCATATGTCACAGGATGCGGGGCCTTGTCAGGTACAAAGCAAGATTTGAGTATCAATGTTTACCAGAAGGGCTGTCAATTACTTACTCACGACGACGTTATTGGATCGAGAAGAATTTCATACATTCTTTATCTGCCCAACCCCGACGAGGAGTGGATTTACCCCAAGTATGGAGGTGCTCTCAGATTGTACCCTACAGTCAAGCCCAACGTCCCCGCGAAGGACTGGAGTCTGATCATTCCTCCTGCCTGGAACCAAATGGCTTTCTTTACTGTTCAACCCGGTCTTTCCTTCCATGATGTTGAAGAAGTGTTCGTTGATAAGGAGAGAATGTCTATCTCTGGCTGGTTCCATATCCCCCAAAAAGGCGAGCCTGATTTCATCGAGGGTGAGCTTGAAGCTACGGAAGCTAAGAGTTCTTTGCAGCAACTCGAATCTGCTGAGGTTCAAGAGTACGACTTTCCTAAGAAAAACTACGATCTTGTTGACGTTAAAGCTTCCGCTGAGGCTGTTGCCCAAGTCAATGAAAATCTTGAAAAAGCCGAGTGTGAAGACGACACTCCATTAAGCAAGGAAGACTTTGAATACTTGTCCGAGTATATCAATTCTACTCTGCTCAAAACTCCCTCGATCAAGGCGCTCTCTAAGCATTTTTTAGACGAGAGTGCAGTTGAAATTAGAGATTTTCTGAATCCTAAATACGCTAAGATTGTCAAAAAGGCCATTGACGAGGTGGATATCAATCTTGACAAGTCTATGCCTATCAAGTCTACTGAGGTTGATGCGCTTCCTTTTTGGAAGCTGTCTGGCCCTCCCCACAAGGTGAGATACATGTACATTGATGGTCGTGAAAAATATGAAGACGAAGTGGAAGGTGATAAGTCAAAGGCTGATTTTTCTGCTGTTGCTACGAGTGAAAAAAGCACTGACGCCGACAAGAAGCTGGCTGAGATTTCTGCGATGCTGCAATCTAAGCAGTTCAGAGAGTGGCTATCAGTCATTTCTTCGTTGAACCCCATTGCCCAGCGCATCCTGATAAGAAGATTCAGACCCGGTTACGACTACACCCTTGCAACTAACAACGACGGTATCGAGGGCGAAGAGGAGGTCGAAGACAAGGATGGCAATAAGAAGATGCAGGCCAAGAGTGAGATGGTTTTGGAAGGAACCCTGTGTCTGACGCCTACTGATGGCTGGGAAGACGGTGAACTGGGCGGCTATGAGCTTTCCATGCTTGGTGAGGACAGTGAGGACACAAAAGAACTTGATCCCGCAGTCTACAGAGGCAGCAGTACTGGTGATAAAAAGGACCAAGACGATGACGATTCTGTGCTGCTGACATGTCAAAGCGACTGGAACGTTCTGTCACTTAGTGTCAGAGATTCAGGTATTCTCAAATTTGTCAAGTACGTGAGCGGAACTGCCCCAGGCAGCCGATGGGATATCTCAGGCGAGTGGCCCATTGAGAACACCGGTGATGACGAAGACAGCGACGAAGAAGAGGCCTGAGCTTTCACAAAAAAAAATGTGTATATATATGAAAACTTATTTAACCTAGAACGAATAATGAAATTTAATTAGTAGCTAAGTTGATAATAATCTTTTACAATCCTGTCTCAACCTGCCTGGTTATTGTTCTTGCATGGCTCAGGCTGGCGTATTTGGTATTTATGTAGGCCGGGTAAATTATTGTGCTTTGGTCTTTTTTTTTTAATTTTTTTTTTTTCAACTTTTTTTCTTTTTCCTTTTTTCCCTTTCCCTCTTCCTGAATCCATCAAAGACACGTCCCTTGGAAATAAATACAAAAATTATATATTAGCAAATTTCCATCTCCAACAAAAAACACGCGTCTTTTTTTTGGTGTTTTTTTTTTCCCATTTCTTTCTCTTTACAAGCTTATTCGTGACGCGTCTTCTTTTCTTCTTTCACTGATCATGATCCACTAATTCGCTATTTCTTTTATTTTCCGTAATCATGAACTCCAATTCCTTCCTCCAGCAGCAGCAACAGCAGCAATTTAGCCAAAATGACGGTAATGTCGCGTCAATTCCCATCAGATCCAAGGAGGATTTATACTTGCGGCTCTCGGTAAGTCTCTCCCCGAACTTCTATATCTTTCTCCTAGTTTTTTTGTGGCAGCTAACCTCTCGTTTTCCTCCAGCGTTGGAAGTCTCTGAAGAGCGAACTGGGCGATCAGGCGCAGAACAACCCTGAGTTCATCCAGTTGACGCAGATTCTACGTGAATTCTCGAGGCAGCAAGAAATTCAAAAATCCCTCCACAGTCAACAACTTCAGCAGCAACAGCAGCAGCCACAACAATCTCAATCCCAGATTCATTCTCCGGCATCGCAACCTGCTGTGCAGTCCCCATACCAATCCCAAGTAATCCCCCAACAAACTCAGATACAGAATCAATCAAGTAGGTTTTATTTTTTTTTATCTTTATTTTCTCGCATCTAACAACCCCGTTCCAGATAATGTATCTTTCAACCAGTATCAATCCCCAGGCCCGCAGCAGTCGCTTTCACCCCAGAATATTCCGCAGCAGCGAATGTCATCGTCGTCGCCGCCGCCCCAGGTCCCGACGCCGTTCACACCTGCTCAAACTTCAATGCTGAGAAACCAAATGCTGGCATTCAAATCTCTGTATAAAAACAAATCAGTACCTCAGCAGCTTCAAGCAACACTTTTTGCTGGTGTTTTTGCTCAACAGCAACAGCTTCAACAACAGCAGCAGTTGCAACAACAGCAATTGCAGCAGCAGCAGCAACAAGAACAGCAGCGCCAGCAGCAACTACAACAACAACGGGAGCAACAACTTCAGCAGCAACAGCTTCAACAACAGCTTCAGAAACAGCAGCAGCTTCAGAAACAACAACAACTTCAGAAGCAGCAACAGTTGCAGAAACAGCAACAACTTCAGAAGCAGCAGCAACTTCAGAAACAACAGCAGCTTCAGAAACAACAACAATTGCAGCAACAGCGGGAGCTGCAGTTGCAGCGAGAGCAACAACTCCAGCAGCAACGCGAGCAGCAAATTCAACAGCAACGCGAGCAGCAGCAACGTGAGCAACAACTTCAGCAACAGCAGGCCGCCTCCCAGGTTTCTACGCCAATACCTCAGCATAATAACATCGCCATGTCTCCATCATATGGCACTCCAGGATCTGTCATGGAGCAAACTCCTCCAGCATCTCACAACATCATTGCCCAACAACAGAATCAGCATGTCGCGACAAAATCCATCGTTTCGACTCCTGTGCCCTCAACTCCCATGGAAGAACCTCCCCAGCCCACCACGCTTACCAAGCTGGGTGTGACTGGGCTGATAGATCCTGAATCTCTGATACCCAAGCAGGTTGATCTGGCAAATTCTGAGGAAGTTTTAAACGCATCATCTTTGTTCATCTCATCCATAATGCCCTCTTCCCTTGACTACGTCCTAATGAAAGAGAAACGTGAAGAACATATTGCGGACGCAATCTTCAACCGCATTGCCGAGCTCTCCACAGATATTACTGATCTTCCAGCTGAAGGTGATATTAAGTCTGCTTCAAAAGATATTAGCGAACTGCCCGACACTGAGCTTGACAAGCTTATCGAGCTTAAGTCTTTGAAGCTGATCAGTAAACAAAAGGCTTTGCGAGGCGATGTTGTGGCTGATTTGTACTTTTTTAATACTGTTGCTATGAACGAGCTGAACCAAATCCACTTCACCCGTATGAAGCAACTGACGTCAACAGAGGCTGACCTTACCGAGCAGTTTGATCTGAAGCAAAAGGCAGAACGTGCCAAACGTGAGAACCAGGAAAAACGAGAATATCTGCGTGGTATCTGTCTGCACTCCTCGGCTGTACACTCAAACTTGATTCTCAAGAAGGATAAGAGAACTAATGTTGGCAAAGCCATCAAGTCTGTTCATTCGTTCATTGAGCGTGAAGAGCAGAAGAAGGCGGAGCGGATGGCTAAGCAGCGTCTGCAGGCTTTGAAGGCTAATGATGAGGAGGCCTATATTAAGCTGCTTGACCAGACTAAAGATACCCGTATTACCCATCTTCTGAAACAAACCAACTCTTTCTTAGGCTCACTGGCACAAAAAGTTAAGAACCAGCAAGAACACACCAAGTCAATTGCCACTAACGATACTTTCGAAGCTACTAGCGATAAAGAGGAGACTGAAGATGGAGAGGAGGTTGACTATTATGCAGTAGCGCATCGTGTTAGGGAAGTTGTCACCAAACAGCCGTCGATTTTGGTAGGTGGTACACTTAAAGAGTACCAGCTTAAGGGTCTTCAGTGGATGATTTCGCTTTTCAACAATAATCTTAACGGCATTTTGGCAGACGAAATGGGTCTCGGTAAAACTGTTCAGTCTATTTCACTCATTACTTACTTGATTGAGACTAAACGCATCCCTGGACCATATCTCATTATTGTTCCATTGTCAACGCTCACCAATTGGACGCTCGAGTTTGAGCGCTGGGCGCCAAGTGTCAAGAAGGTGGTCTACAAAGGTCCGCCCAATGCCCGTAAGGGTCTCCAGAACCAGATTCGCGCTGGTGACTTTCAGGTTCTACTAACAACGTTCGAGTACATCATTAGAGATAAGGCCATTTTAAGCAAGATTAAGTGGGTGCACATGATTATTGATGAGGGACATCGTATGAAGAACACTCAGTCAAAGCTCTCTGCCACACTCACTCAATTCTACGTCACGAAATATAGATTGATTCTGACCGGTACGCCTTTGCAAAACGATTTGCCAGAGCTGTGGGCGTTGCTGAATTTTGTGCTACCCAAGATTTTCAACTCGGTAAAATCGTTTGATGAATGGTTTAATACACCATTTGCCAACACTGGTGGTCAAGATAAAATGGACCTTTCTGAAGAAGAAACGTTGCTGGTCATCAGACGTCTTCATAAGGTCCTTCGTCCATTCTTGTTAAGAAGATTGAAGAAGGATGTCGAGAAGGACCTGCCGGACAAGATTGAGAAGGTCGTTAAATGCAAAATGAGTGCATTGCAATCAAGTGTTTATCAGCAAGTGCTCAAATTTCGCAAGACTATGGGTAATCAAAGCGCCAGGGGTCTCAACAACAAGCTTATGCAGCTGCGGAAGGTCTGTAACCACCCGTTTGTATTTGAAGAAGTTGAAAATGTCATCAATCCTAACCGCATTTCCAACGACTTACTATGGCGTACTGCAGGAAAATTTGAACTGCTTGATCGTATCATCCCCAAGTTCCAGGCCACCAATCATAGAATTTTGATGTTTTTTCAAATGACCCAGATTATGGACATTATGGAAGACTTTTTACGAATGCGTGGTGTGCAGTACTTAAGACTTGATGGTGGTACCAAGGCTGACGAGCGTACTGATCTACTGCTCAAGTTTAATGCTCCTAATTCGCCTTACTTTGCATTTTTATTGTCCACCCGTGCAGGTGGTCTTGGTTTGAATTTGCAAACTGCCGACACTGTTATTATCTACGACACTGACTGGAACCCTCATCAGGATCTTCAGGCCCAGGATCGTGCTCATCGTATTGGTCAGACCAAGGAAGTCCGTATTTTGCGTTTGATTACGGAGAATTCGGTTGAGGAGACGATTCTTGCCCGTGCTCACCAGAAGCTAGATATTGATGGTAAGGTCATCCAGGCAGGTAAATTCGATAATAAATCTACTGCCGAGGAGCAAGAGGCGTTCCTACGATCCTTGCTGGAGCAGGAAGAGCAGAAACGTCTGAGCAAAAACGATGAGGAGGAAGAGCTTGACGATGATGAGCTGAACGAAATTCTGGCAAGAAACGACAACGAGCGAGTGCTTTTTGCCGAGATTGACCGCGAACGCAACTTGCAGTCAGACTATGGTAAGGGACGCCAGTTTGAACGTCTTTTCATGGAGAAAGAGTTGCCTGAAATTTACACAGCCAAATACCTGATGAAGGCCGAGGAAGAGGCAGCAAATCCTGTGATGGTTGAGGAAAGTTATGGACGTGGTGCTCGTGAACGCAAGATTACACATTACGATGACGGTCTCACTGAGGAGCAGTGGCTGGACGCCATTGAGGATGATGAAGACACGCCAGAGGAGGCGATAGCGCGCAAACGTGCCCGCATTCAAAAGCGTGTTGAGAACAAGCTCAAACGTGAGTCAGAACTGATTGAGTCAAAGAGTCCATCATCCGGGTTGGAAAACAACACGCCATCGCCAGTGGCTCTTGTGTCTACCCCGAGCTCGACGACCACATCCGGTGCCAAACGTAAGCGCGGTCGCCGGTCTAAAGCCGAAATCGAGGCGGCCGCCTCAGTGAGCAATGCGGCATCCGCCGCTGCTTTTACTGACAAGGTACTGCCAGCAATTCCGCCACGCCGCAAGGGCAAGGGCCGGCCACCCAAGGTCAAGGAGACCCTCACGCCTGCAGCACGCGCAGATTTGACGGAGAAAATGAAGACCATTTACGATCATCTCACGAGCGTGTACGAAGAGGGCACGGGCCGTCGTCGTATCGACATCTTCCTCGAGCTGCCTAGCAAGCGGTTCTATCCCGATTACTACATTCTAATTAAAAACCCGATTGCCTGCGATGTCATTCAAAAGCGTATCAACAACCACACTTACCAAATGCTTGCTGAATTCCGCGCTGACTTTAAGCTCATGTTTGACAATGCGCGCATTTATAATGAAGAGGGCTCAATGGTGGTGCAGGATGCCAACGCTCTTGAGGAGGCCTTTAATGAAAAGTATAATGAGCTTGTCCCCGGCGCAGCGATCCGCGCGCTCACAGAGCCGGAGGTGGGCCCGGCCGATTTGCTCAACGGGCTCGGCTCCGCGGTGGGCGCTCCAGCGGCGGCGGTAGTTGCGGCACCGGGGCTCAAGGCTCACGACTGGAACTAGTGCAACAAAGGTATTTTTTTTTTTTTGAGAATTGTGAACAAGATATATGGTTTTTTTGTATGTGTGTGTTAGTATTTGTATTTGTTTTGTTATTTTTTTTTTAAATATATATATATTTTGTTTATCTACTTTTTTTATTTTATCTACTTTTTTTCATTAAATATATATATATAACGGTTCTTTGTCAGATTTTGCTCTGTTATAGTTGATTCAAAGTTGTTTGGAATATTGTTCTCCTATTATTTGATTTACCATGTTGATATTGGAACAAGAACCCCCATGATTCTTAGTTCATTTATCTCTATAATTATAACTTCTTTTTTTTTTTTTTTTTTTTGGCAACAAGAGGAATTTCATTTACAGCAGAGATGCCTCTACATCATCACTGCCTCAATTCATATTCATAATAATAAAAATTTTAGACGTAAATTTTAGTAAAAAAATAAAAATAAAAATAAAAAACATACATTTAAATTGAATTTTTGGTAAATATACATGACATACAGACTCATAAACAAGAAAAAAAAAAAAAAAAAAGATTGCTACGCCGGGGCCATGCATAACCAAGTTAGATACCCATGAGAGACGAGGGCGACAGCGATAAGGGCGATTCGGAGGTCTCAGAGGGCAGAATAGCGCGGGGGACCTGGCCAAAAATCTCGTCCAGGAGGCTTGGCGGATTTGGGCTGGCAGTGGGTTCATCATCCGCTGCCTGGCTGCTGTCATCATCTCCATTCCTGTTTTTCTTGTTGGTATCATTATTTTCATCATCGCCAAAATCGAGGTCTGGCATTGGCGGCTGCTCGACCTTGATCTTGGGGGTACTGGCACTACTCCTACCTGCCGCAGCACCAGAACTACTAGCTGACGGGTCCGCACCCTCGATCTTGCCACCAAACCAGTGCGTGAGGTTGCTCATGTTCGGGATCGGTACCTTGGGGTCGGCAAAGGGGGCCATGCCCAAGAGCTCCAGTGAGTTAAGCCACTCGCCAGAGTTTTCGAGAAGCACGTTTTTCATATTAGTGCTGCTGGTGGTGGTAGCGGTAGAGGTGGCAGTGGTGCCGTCAGTGCTTAGACCGTCAGGCGCCGGGACAGTAATAACGTCTCCGTAGTTGCCGCTGGTGTGAGAAGTGGCAGGGGTCGCTTCTCCTACGCTCATGTCGCTGTTGCTGTTATCCATACTTATAGAGCACTTACTGCGGGTCTGCAAAAAGGCCGAGCGCGTAAAAATATCTGTGAAATGCGACGGCGATACCGGTTCATTGTCGTCACTGAATGGCAACTCCTTTCTCAGCGTTCCATTGTCATCTTTGTTGGCTACTTTGAGTTTTTTAGCAATGGGATAGAGCGACAGGATTTGCTTGGTAGCCGAACGCTGCTGCTGTTGTTGTTGCGAGAGTGACTGCTGTGAAAGAGGTTCGTTAAACGCCTTGGGCAGCGCGCGCTTCCAGGTCCGTGCACGAGACTTTTCCAAATCGCTTGCGCTGTTGGTTTCATTGTCGCCAGTTTTTGTCGTGGTTTTCTCAACGTTAGCTTGATTCGTGCCGGCACTTGACTTATTAAATTCCCCAGCCATATCTCCTTCGTCGTGACTGGTGCTACCAAGCTTTGGTGATGAGATACCGCTGGATGGACGGCTATTTTGGAATTTGTTAGCAGCAAGGTTCATGAGCTCTTCCGGGGCGTATGCGACCGGGGGAGTGCCTGGGCGCGAAAAGACATCGGCACCAGAAACTAAGCTTTCAGATTTGACCTCGCATGCGCGTAATGCGCTCGTAGCTGTACCACTACCTTCCTCATCATGCTCAGCTTTTTGATTACCACCAGCCTCTTCATCAACGCTTTTGTCTGCAAAATGTGACATTACACTGGCGCCGGTCTTTAGCTTATGGCGCCGCGCCTTTTGAAAGTAGCGGTCCTTAAGAATAATGCACCAAACGCCCACGCTGTAAAAGTATTCGCGCATCATTACTAGAAACTTTAGGTTTGTTGCAAGATGATCCTTGGCAGCCTGCACAATGGCTGGATCCGATGAGAATGAGTTGGCGATGTGTACCGATGAGACAGTGAAGACACCAAAGCCAATGAACGGCGCAATATGAATATCTTCGAGAGTAAGTGCGTTCCCAATCAACAACGAAAGTGAATTTGCGGATGCCATTATGCTCCTTGCAGCGGACTCTAAAAATGCTTTGGGCGGTTGCTCGTCAAATTTCATAACTTTGTAATTAAACGGGTAAACTGACCGACTCAGACTGCACAATGAAATCCGGAGCTGCGCATGAAGATGAATTAGCGCAGTGGCCTGGTTGGTGGTGTCAAGTGAAATCAGGTTTTCCTGTGAGTACTGGTACTCTTCGGGGATTGACTCGATTAACTGTTGCAGTCTTGTTTCAAGGTTATGGTAGGTCGAGCCTTCTTTCCAAGGCGGCACAGTCTCGTCTTTGTAACCCTCCATAACATACTTGTTAATATCGCACCAAAGGATAGTACCAATCACAATATACGCATACATGCCCTTTTCAGATTTCATCGCGGGGGCACTATTTCTTAGGCTGGTGCTGTTGTTGATTGCAATCGTTTCTGCCGGGTAGTCGCCGCTCAAAGTCTCTGTAATCACAGAAATGTTATTTTCGTAGTAGTAGTCTTTACAGGGAAGTTGGATCTGAAGCTTGTCGGTGCGGAGCTGAAGCTGCCACTGGGGAGCAGAATGAGCAAGCCGGTCGAGGGCCAAGAGCGACCAATAAGTGCGGCGGCGCTCCTCGTGCTCGGTGAACGACATGGTCGGATCCTTTGATTTGAGGTGCAGCTCAAGCGTTGTGGCCATGCGAATTGCAAGTGGAACGTATATCATAGCCTTTTTACCTTTGGACTTGAAAAAATCGTTTTGGATGATAAAAATAAGCGCTTGTACGGTCTCAAGTGAGGGCTCGTCAAAATGCTCGGACAGCGACTTGCGCGCAGCAGCAATAAAACACTCACCAGCCTGGTAAGGTATGGATGTGGCGATTGCTGGGTGAGTAGAGTAGCGAGATGAGACACCGCAGAGAGCAAGCAGCAAAGTCTTGTTGACTTTTCCTTGTTTGACGCGTGGAATAAACGTAGGCTTGTGGAGAAAGTTGTAAGTCTGGCCATGAATGTGTCGAAAGTAAAGTTCAGTGAGATGAATAACAATTTCCATTGGGGGCAGCTGACCGGAGCGGGCCAGGTAACCAGCAGTGACAGTTGCTCCGCACGATGCGGGTGCAGTCATGCCGCTAATTATGGGAGAGGCGCTTGGGAAACTGTTGCATGGCGGCGGGGTAACCTCCTTGTGAATTGTTGGGCCAAGTTGGGTTATGAGGGAGTCGGTCTCAGTCGGGCTTGGCTTTATAAGATCAGAAAGAAGGTTTGCGTTGGACTTGATATTTGTGTATCCGCTATTAACCGTACCTCGTGTAGAGCCGCAACTCGTGTAAAGTAGCTGCGTCGGACGCTCGGGCTTTTGATGAATGGTTACAAACTGTGGCTTGTAGTTTGGGTTTGTGCTGCAATTGATATACTTTTCGAGGTGCTGCATTCGACGGTTAAGCATTTCCATGTAGCCGAAACGTGAGCCTCTGTTACGAATCACGGGGTACTCACAGGGTATATTGAGCCTAAGACAGTTAGAGCAGGCGGGGCGATCTGACGAACACTTGATTTTCTTTTTGCGGCACCCGATACAAGCAACAACAAGCTTCTTTTTGGGCGTGGCAGCCGCAGAGCCGCTGGACTTGAACTTGGACGAAGAGAGCAGGGCGGATGTGGGCGGGATGCTGCTAAGAATAAGCTCAGACTGAATGACAGAAAGAGGCGGTGTGTTGTTTGTAGACTTGGAAGCCGTTTTAATGGAATCAGAACGTGGGGCTGCTGACAATGTATGTGATGAAGCTAAGGCTGTTGCTGCTGTTGTTGATGATGATGATGATGATGATGATGATGATGATGATGATGATGATGATAAATGCTGAGAATGGGGAGTTTTAGAGACGTGGAACACATGTTGTGGCAGGCCCGGATCGGGCGCGTTGGATGAAGCAGATATCATGTAAGTAAAGCTCTCAAATTGCGAGAAAATGATTACAGGAGTTTTGCAAAAATTACGAGTAATGTGAGATCGGTATAATATTGAGATAGGAAGAGATATTATTTAAAAAAAAAATTAAAATAAATAAGAAAAACGACAGGGCGGTTGGTGATATATATGACAGAAGCTTAGAGGGAAAATATAGTCTACATACCTAGAAAGTGTAATAAAAAAGTATTCTGGTTATTTACGGCATGGAAAATATGATCCCTTTGCCCAATATAAAACTTGGCGGCTTGTGAATTTGCGGGTTTATTTTTTTTTATTTTTCAGATTTTAAAATAATGGGCGGCCTTGAACGGCCGAGGGGGAAGATAAAAGCAGCGATTTTTACTACTATTCTTGCATTAAATCTCTTTTTTTTTTTCGCTAGTACTTTTCTGGGCTTTTTTTTTTTTTCTTCTTTTTTGTTAACCTCCCAGTCTAAGCCCGAGACAATGATGAGAACTACATGGTTTTTGGGTGTTTAAAACGGCAAAGCAAAAGAAAAACAAAAGGTTTTTTACTAGCGGATTCTACTGCATTGTTATTGTGGGGTTCAGTATGGGTATGATTGTTTAATGTGAGGGCAGTTACCCCGCATTTCACCACAGGCAATGGGGAGGTACCAAGCCGGTACTGTTGCTCATACAAAAAAAGTGTGCGAATAAGCATCATGTCCTTCTTTTTATTTTATTTTACTTGATTCACCATTTTTCAGATTTCGATTTATTTTATCAATGGCCCTTACAGCTTTTGCACAGTGTGAAGGTTTACCATTTTCATTGTCAAGTAAGTTGATCTGATAATTGATTATGTACAAGTTTGTGCTTTTTTTTGTTTTTGGTTAAGTATGTGTTTAATTCTGACTGTCAAGACACCGAGGAGACAAGAGAAAGAAAAAATTAAATTCGTAACTTTTCATGACAGTAGTTACTTATAAACCAGGGAACTAGCTACCCAGACAAATTCTAAAGCAACGGCAGCGTCGTAGTATATTCCTCCTCTTCCTAGCTATCTATTCATAACCTCTCCCCCCTCCTCTGTCTGTCCGTTTTACTGGTTTAGCTCGGCGCCATATCATCGTCGTAAAAGTCATGTAGCACATCCGGCTTGAACGGCCACTTGGCAAACACTCGCGTCACAGTTGCAAAGTCTTCCACTGTCATCTCCGTCGGTGCCTTCTCCAACAACGCTGCATCGGTAATCTTGGGAATCAAATCCTGCGATGCACCAGGTCCCAAAATGCTGATTGCCTCATGCAGCGGTCGCGACTTGAGAATAAAGAGCGTCCGAATAACGTATTCAAAGTAGTCAATGTTTTCCACGGGTTTCTCACGCGGGTCAATCTGTACAAGCGCAAACTGCGCCGTTTTGGTAGCCTCTGGGTAAAAGTCCTTGGGATCATGTAATGGCAGGTCGGCGCCCGCGCCCTCAACATCGCTCATTGCGTCGTCCTGTAAGCTCGACCCAACCAGGAGTCGCGACTCCGTGCATGTCTCGGCTTGAACACTAACTCGTCCACGGAATTTACTGCCCGCTCGCGCTAGCAGCTTCTGGGCCGTGCTGTGACGAATCCAAAAGAGCATACGCACGCGGCCGTAGTTCTGTAGCCAGCTCTGGTTCATGGCGCAGTTCAAGTACTGAAAGCACAATTGCTCGCCCTGAATGCTTGTCAGGTTCGCCGTGTATAAAAGATTTGGATGAATGAGGCTTCGGTCAGTAAACTTGACGGGTTCATACACTTTGTCTTTGACTAACGATGTGAATGTACCCCAGCGAAACGGGTCTTCGGGCTTAATTACAATGTTGCCCGACGCAAGCGACGCCGGCGTCACACTGTCCTCCAGGAACTTGATCAGTTTTGGTGCGGGCTCAAGCAAAATGTGCTTTTTTGGCTTGACAATCTCATGCAGCGCCGACGACCACACGCCGGCGCCTGGGTAAGCGTCAATGATCGTCGTGTCTTGACCGGCATAGTCTTTGGCAATGCCCGATCGCTCCAGTGCGTCTAAGCAGAGTTTATAGTTGATTGGGTGTTTCCGCCCGTATGCAAATTTCAATTTCTTAGCAATCTCTTTGATATTCATTGCAGGTCCAAAGAAGAAGCTGTGAGTGCTAATAGTGCTTAGTTCTATTTGGCTTCGGGCTAGATTCAAAGTCACTGATCTCAGATTGCGGAGGAAGCAGAAAAAATTTTTCACGTGTGATTAAACCCTAACCTGTCGTGACGATCGGGCGAGTCATGGGCCGATGAGAAACAATAAGAAACAACAACAGTTAAAAAAAAAAAAAAACGCAGGCACTTACAAGATGAAAATCATGGGCAAAAGCCCAGTCTACTTAATAGTGAATCACATATTTATACCCATGGAGTCCTTTGTGCAGTATATATATAATATGGTATTCCTTTTAGCAGGGCTATGGTGTCAGTTTGTGGGTTCTAATTTATCATTATTTCACCCATGTAGTTGGCCTAAAAGGAAAAAAAAAATTAAAAAACTGAAAAAGTCCCATGATGTTGGTGCGAGCCATTATCAGATCAAAGCCAACCCCATCCTTACATCCCAACCGTCAAACCGAAGAAAATCCGAAAGTACAGTATATCCCTTCCAAGTCCAAGTGTCAACATAAAAAAAAATATTAATAATAGTAAAATAAATAATAATAATAATAATAAAATAAAAATGGGTCTTTACAAGTTCTATCGAAGAACTGGTTCAGTTTCAATTCACTTGTTTCGTTGAATAACCTAGTTTTTTGTTGTGTCTTAGTTTTATTGCAAACTATGGCTGCATGTTATACAACAACGACAAGACAAGAATTGATCTGTTTAAAACCAAGCAGTAATTAATGGAATGAGTTCATATCCTACGTTATTATCCTGTTTGATTTAAGTATAGCAGTCACGTCAAAAAAAAAAAAAAAAGTGGATCTTTTAATGTCCTTGCACACAAGGCCAATGCTCCGTGCCTACACGTACATGGTTTCTGCGTTTGGGCTTTTAGACTTCTTCCTCTTTTAATTCTCTTGTACAAGTGAGCAGATTGATAGGGGAAGTATATTCTCATAATATAAAATATTTTAAACTAGAAAACATCACTGAAATCTTTTTATAATATGGACGTATTTGACCTACAATATTGAAAAGCTGGGTATGGAACAAATGTCAAAAACCTTCGAGCAAAAAAAAAAAGTGGGTGTCAAAATGAAATTCAAAAAAAAAAAAAAGCCTTTGCTCGGTGGTCGGTCGTCGCAAGCAGCATAGAAGATTGACCTATGAAAATGAGAACCAGAATGATGGTTAACTTAATTCAATGATATATATTTGCCAATATATATACTTTACATGATGCACCCATGTCACATCCGAGATAAATTATTTTTTTTCTTAGGTGGATTGTTTGGCCGCACCGAGAATAATAATGGAAATTCCAATAATTTAGTAGTTTTCATAAATAAACAAATATCAAATTTGAAAATAACAGAAAAAAAAAAGATTTTTTGATAAAATAAGATAAAATAGTCTGATGTTTTCAGCATTCTCACCTGCTTTTTTTATTTTTAAAAATCAACTCCTTTGAAAGCAAAAAAAAAATATTGCATCCTGGAATGGTGAATCTTACTTATCTTTTATGTGCTAATCTACTCCAAAGAAAAGAAAGAAAAAAAAAAAAAAAAGATTGTTTTACTATCGGATTCTCAGATCAAAAATGTGGTCATCTAGGCTGACCATTTGACGCAATCAGCCGGCACTAACAGCTCTCAGTCCTATTGCCGCTGGTGCTGCTTCTTATTCTACTGATTTTGCAAATTTACCAAGACGATTGGACTCATTTACATTTTACACAGATAATACGCTAAAATTCATATACCTGATGTAGAAATTTCTAATTAAGTTTGGTTCGTTTCTATATCTGTTACCAGCAAAAGCCAGCATTGAGATGAGTGTCGAGGAAAGTTCGTCGATAGCTAGGATACAGTGACTTTATCAACAACTCTCCGTGACTAATGAGTCTTGCGGGAGTTGTCGATCTCGAATAATATGCAAATACTAGTAATCTCGTAACTCTTAATGTTATCTTGGCAGATGACCCTTTTTTTTTTTTTTTCCTATTCAAAAAGGTTTCATGGTGTGGGCGCCCAATGTTTGAAAAATAAAAAGAAAAAAATAAATAATAAAAAAAGATCAGGTTTTTCCGGAAAAATCTGCTTGATTTGGCTTTTCTTGTGGTCCATTGTAACTATTCAGGTCGTTTTTGTTTTTTTTTGTTTGAGTTTTTTTTTTTATTGCGAGGCTGTATCTTTTCGGCGGGCAGGGTAGCAATAACCACAAATATTTATGGTCTTGTTGTACCTGGAAAATAGACGGCGAGAGCGTGCACAACAGTACCATATTTAACACCGAATCTTCGCTTGCATGTGTAGCTACTTTGCTGTTACTCTTGTTTGCAGATACATTCTGCCAGCCTGGCTGCAGTGAGTGATTTCGGCACTCGTCTGTATGAGGAAGGCAATAAGAGGCTCTGTCTTTGGGTGGCTTTACATCAAAAAACATAAAATAAAATAAAATAAAATAAAATAAAATAAAATAAAATAAAATAAATAAAAAAAAGCAAGAGCGTAAGACAATTGAGCATCTGGGCAGTTGAAGAAGAATTATGATTATGATGAAGACTAACGCCAAAAACATTAGACCCTTCCTGGAAATTAATATTGCTTGTTTACAAACACTGGGTAATCGAATGACTATTCTTTCCGGATTATTACATGTTATCAAATGCCATGATAGCCTATGGCCCGACTGTTTTTGCAATGTTCCCCTTTTTATTTTCTGCTGAATCAGACAGTGCTAAAGGCGTGCTCGCGTCTTCAGGCAGTCACCTTGAGTCTATTGGTGAGTGCGGGAGGGAAGGGATGATTTACTAAAGTATAAAAGCTAGCCTTGTTTGCAGGCGATACAGTAGCACTGCACTGGGCACAAGTGTAACTGCAATATTACTGATTGCAGTATAACAACCACTTTAAAATTTTTATTTTATTTTTATCATTTTTTTTCTCCCACCAACTTTTAAACCTTCCCTCCTTCCCTTTTTTTCTTTAGCGCTTACCAAGACCAAATTCAAACCACCCTCTCTCTCCACAGTGTCGTAGCCATAATCGCACCTCTCGACCGATTCATTTAGTTTTGTTCAAATTCTTTACACTCTCCGATGTCAATAGACAAACTACTGTAGAAATGATCGATATTCCTACCACTACCCCATTGTAATCAACCAATCAATTTACCTCCGTCCACATACCCAGCTCACCAGAAAGGAAAGATAACTTTGTGCTACTTCTACTATCATTCGCTATAGCCATAATCTCACCAACCAGAATCTCAAGAATATTGTAACATTCGTCTTAAAAACTATTTTTCATCTTCACTCAGAAAAATTTATA